>JAMAKP010000021.1:123638-295268 GCA_023628455.1 Chaetomiaceae sp. B2702 | reverse complement strand
GCCGTTGGGGCGGTGGTGGTGGGTGGTTGTGGGGGGGGGCCGGGGCCCCCGCCAGGAGACCCGTCTCAACAGACAGGTATGGCTCAAAGTGCTGTATCTCGAACCATCGATAGAAGTGATAACCGTTAATGATACTCTCCGCCTGTTTATATGGAGAGGAAGCATGGGAGACTGTCAGTCAACACTGGTACCCCCTGGAAATTAGGAATGAAGAATACTTGTTTGCCTCAAAAGGAGGTCCTCCAGTCCAGTCTTAAAAATACATGAACAAATGCGCATACCGCAGAAATGAACAAAAATTCTGGCTCCACTACTGTAACCCCCATCTGTCCAAACGGAGACTTTCTGCCCCAATTCAATATTATTGCTCCTTCTCTTTCTTATATCCCAATTTCCTAATACAAGAGAGTCTTATATACCTACCGACCTAAGCTTACTAATTCTATACCTAGAGTATTTATAGTACTCTTCCCAACTACCTATGGTTACTTTTAATAGACTCCGTCGCCTCCTATGTATGCCGTGGATACTATAGGCATCCCAAGGGATCCCATCCACTCAACTCCATGCGTCCCTTGCTCCCGCGTTCTTTCTCTCTTTCTCTCTTCATTCGAAGCAATCCACATAGTCCATTCCCGCCTCGCCTTGTGCCTCACTTCAGGCCTCACCGTCCAAACGTGGGTCCGTAAGGAATAGTTATGATGTCATAGCTCCAGGGTCACGCCGGCCAACTCCCTTAGTTATTGCCTATGATACTCCGCCGCATAGCAGCAAGATTCTGGCCTGTCTATTGGTCAGTCGTGCGCGCGTCCCCGTCTGTCCTACTGTAGACCACTGCCGATGACGAGGCGTCCGTTGTGGAAGGGGGCTCGCGGTCAACACGCAATTTGAGGAACGGTTTTGTAGCCGCGGTTCCGGTTTCAGGAAATGTCGAGCTGGGGTTGGTCCCGGGTTCTGTATCTGGCCCCTACGTGGATGGAGCCCGGATCCTGTCTCGGAGTCTACAACTTAGGGTTTCACGACTCGGGGATCTACGACACAAGGGACAGCACATGGGAGCCAGGGCGTATATGTACCAGCAGGACAGGGTCTGACGAGATGAAACAAGCTTCTTTGTGCAGCCTGGCGCGGTCTGATGGCTCTAGACCGGCGTGCTCTCTCAGCCATGCAGGCGGCAGGAAGGAATATCACAAAAACACATCTGAACTACACTAGGAACGCCCATACGAGGCCGGCAGAGGTACGGCGGATCCTGAAGATATCGAGGCCTGTGCGGAAGACCCAGCCGCTCGTCGGGGCGTAGTCCGGCGTGTCCGCTACTTGGCCGAGCCGTGCTTCTTGCGCGGTCGGGAGTTTGACGGAGGACTGTCTCTGTCCCGCTTCGAAGTGTTCTGGCTCGCTGCAGTAAAGTTGGATGTGAAGCTCGTGGCGAAACTTACGGTTGGTTCGGCACCAAGCGATGTGGACTCGTGGCTGGGCGCTTCGTCCTCCCCACGCAGGTACTGTGGGAGGGCCGGTTCCTTATCGACGTCCCTGGGTGCAGTATAGTCCTCTGTGCCGACAACTTGTGATGGAGAGTCCTGGCAATCCACAAACTCGTTAGTCGACTCCTCGTATTCTGCCACGGAAGTGATTTCCGCTTCAAGCGGCGCCTCCATATCGGACTGCCGCGCCCTTGCATTCGCCGTCCGGATGAATCTGTCGCGGTGCCTTTGCGCCAAGTCCCGCGCATTCCTGAATGCCGTTACCCCTTCAATGAACCTCTCTCGGCTATGCGTCATCATGTAACCGCCGGCCTGGGTTATGTGGTACTCGGGCCGCCCGCCCGGCGCGGTCGGCGGCGTGACATGGTGGGTATATAGCTTGAGCGTGCCAGCGTGGTAGGTCGAGCTATAGGTATAGGCATTGCCATCGTAGACCGGCTCCTCTTCGCCGTAGTTCTGCAGAGCATGCATGGCACGAGCTCCAAATGCTCCGTCGTAGCATGCCTGTCGCTTCAATACATCTGCGGCTCCTTTTGGCGCCTTGGCCTCGAGAAAGAAGTTCGGCGCTACCGGAACGCTTGCATGCTTTGTGGGGACAATCAGAGGATACATATCTCCCTTGGGATCCCTGACCTTCCCGTCGAGGTCCCCAATAAGGGCTCCGTCGAACAAGTCCGGCTTGGGCCTCACCACGTCATCGTAGGTGGACGTTACAGGCGCAAGCTCGGTGAAGAGAACATTCTGCTTGTTGGGGATGTCGGTATTTCCACAGATGATGGGAATGACGGTAGTCATGACATCGTTCTCAAAGACCACTTCTTCGTCTCTCTGCTGGAAGTCGTCAAAATCACCTTCCGTAAACCGGGATGGCGATAAGGAGGGCCTCTCTTGTGCCAGTTGCGTATAGTCCTCCTCTCTATTGTTTGGCTTCGACTTTCGATTATTCATGTATACCCCATGGTCGACAAGATGTGTTTCAAACTGAGGACCATACGAGGATGACTTTCCAGTCTTGGTGGAAAGGCTCGTCGCTTTTGTGGACGGCGTAGACCGCGTCCGCCGGCTTCCGGATGTGGAGGAACAGTTGGAAGCCATTACGTGGTTGACGTTTGGTTCAGGGCACTGCCAGAGATAAATTAGCTGATGGCCATGCAACGACAGGTAAGTCTTACCCCTCGAAGATGGCGCAGGTCTGGACCACCGCGTCTTGCAAACCGAGCGAGATCTGTGGTATACACTGCAGGTACAGCAGCCTTTGGGGGATTGTTGTTGTTCCGCCGGTCGAGTTCTCGCAATGCCCAGCGCGTGAGCGAAACCTTGGACAAGTTGTCCCAAAATGTTGGCGATGGGAAGAAATTAGAATAAGAACTTGACTTGATGCTTGACTTGTCGTCTGCGTGCTGTCTCTTCGCCGGGGGATAGCTTTGCAAGGCCTCGTCGGCGCGCCGCTTTCGATTCTGCTGGGCCATGAGCGGCCACCACGGAGCATGGTGATCAAGGGGGAAGCCGGAGGATATTGAGGTCGGGTCAACGGCCACGTCTGAGCTGGCGCTGCAGTGAATCGGTGGTGGTGTGTGCGCGAAATGGAATGATTGGCGGGGTGATGTTGTGAGCGCGTCTGCATCTTGGTCGGGATCATGCCAGCCTATCTCGGCTGCACACAATTTGGAGGTCGGACCTCAGGTGGTGTGCCGCGGACGGCGTCGTTGCCTGCGATTAGGGCTAGGCATAACTCGTCCGAGCCGCGTCGCGTTCCCGGAGGCGTCAGCCAGCCATTACGCGCTTTGAAGCCGTGATACAGCGCAGGGTGCGGGGTAGTTTCAAACAACTGCTCGAGTCGAATCAACCACGGCCAGCCTGTGCCGTTGGCGATGCAGTTTGGAGATTCTTTATTACGGCGGCGTGGGCGGCTCGGGAACGCGGTTCGTAGCTGACGCACGAACCAACTCCAAGATCTGTGCGCAGTGCCAAGCAAGCGTAACCTCACCATCTATAGGTGGTGGGCATGCACGTGGCATGGTAGGTACTGTCCCGCTTGGCTTCCCGCCATTACGCATCTCCCTTTCCTCCCTCTTGGCAAGAGACGTGTAACAAGGGTTTTTGGCAGTTTGTCAAAAGGAAAGTTCTCTCGCATTGCTGGCTACACGAGATAGGACTGCGTCCCCGTTTCCCCCGCAATTACCCAGACTCGCTGATGCGATGATGGCGTGGGACCTCTAGCCCGTCCTGATCCGCTCGGTACGAACGAGGGTTCATTCCGTCCGCTTTTTGATTCCGAACTTCATTTCGTTGTTTCAACCGCGATTTTGGAATGAAGGTACAGGTCTCGACCCCTCTAAACATGCGCTAGAACTACTCACATACCGTCCAGGACATTGTCATCGCCGACAGGTACCGCGTTGATCGTAAGATTGGCGCTGGAGGCTTTGGCCTTGTTTATTCCGGTGCGCTGTCCCTCGCTGCTTCTCGCTGCCCCGGTCGTCGCTGACCTAGGTAGGGACCGACCTCCAATCGGGCGAGGAAGTCGCCATAAAGCTCACGTATGTTCGAGATGACCCCGAGGCGCTCCGAGGCGAGAAGGAGACATACGAGGCGCTGTCCGGCGGGACGGGAATCCCGCACGTACGGTGGTTCGGGCAGGAGTGCGACTTCTACGCGCTAGTTCACGACGTCCTCGGCCCGTCGCTTGAGGATCTCTTTAACTACTGCGGCCGAAGATTTTCGCTCAAAACCATCCTCCTTATCGCAGACCAGGCTATCTCCCGAATCGAATATATCCATTCCAAAGGCTTCCTCCATCGCGATATCAAGCCAGACAACTTCCTGATGGGGATCGGCCCGCAGGGAAACAAGCTCTATACCATTGATTTTGGCCTTGCCAAGGAGTTCTCCGATGCCACGCGTTGCAAGAATGCGGTGGGCCTCCCACTGGGCGGCACCAGACGGTACGCAAGCATCCGCAACCACAACGGCCGTGGTAGGTACTCCAATCTAGTTCCAATCGGTCGTTTGCTGAAGCGGGCGAAGAACAGTCGCGGGGGGACGACCTGGAGTCCCTTGGCTACGTCTTCGTGTATTTCGCCCGCGGCTCGTTGCCGTGGCAGGGCCTAAAGGCCACAACGGATAAGGAGAGGGACGAGCGGATCAAGGAGAGGAAGGAGAGCTTGACGGGCGAGGCGCTCTGCAACGGCATTCTGCCCCGACAATTCGCCACGTACATCGACTACACCCGGTCCCTGGGTTTCGACGACAAGCCTGACTACTCGTACCTTCGGGGGCTTTTCCGTCGCTTATTTGCAGCGGAGGGTTTCAAACATGACAACGTCTTCGACTGGACGGAGAAGAGGTTTCAAGAGATCCGTAGCGGAAGCTGACGGGAGATCTTCAATAGGGAAGCCACAGAAATGGCGGAGCCCAAAACAAAAGAGAGGAGGGGAGGTCCGGACAGCACGATAAGCGCTCGGAACTGCACCCTTTCTGGCACTCGGTGACCGGCAAAGATGCGAAAACACATCATCTACGACCTTGCCCGTGGATGATTTGTCGGAGACTTTGTTTGTCCAACCTTGGGGCGGGCGGTTACAGTAGTGCAGAAGTGTGCCCCGGGGATATATGCACGCTCCCAGTTATCGTGCAGTAAGCTAAGGTAATTCATCGATTCTGACGAATGAAACTTACTTTGCTTTTGCAACTCTAATTGGTTTATCCATCCATATCTCTATGCTATACTCTGGTGACAAACATTTGATGACGCAACAGAATCCTCAAACGAGGAAGTTAAGACCTAGCGGTGAGTGCTATTATGGGACTACAACCACTATAAGGAGACTCAGATCTGGTGATGTCCCGGGGTCCCTTTCCCCCGCATCGCCCGATGCGCAATAGAGGTGTCCGAGCTCACCATGCAGGCAAGGAAGGCGAGGCGGTAGGTGAGGTCGCGAACACCCAGGGACTTCAGACCGCTCACGCTGCTACCGCCAGCCTCCGCTCCTCGATCGTCATGGACGGCCACTCTCCGAAGACCAGGCAGGCCGAGCTGGCTGACATCCGGATGCTCCAGAGGACGAGGAAAGGTCAGACGCCTCTGCCTCCGCATCCCACACAATCGGACCGGCTTGCATATCACGTTTGTCCTTGAGCCGCTTATCGCCTATGATCCTACAACAGAGAACTTGATCAAAGCGCCGTATCTGGCTCTGGGTTGGGCGGATGGTAGCCCCCTAAAGTGGTCTGATAGAACGAGAAGAGAGAAAGACTTTGCTAGGAGTAGTCAAATAGTCCCGTCTTTCATCAACGCGATCGTATTATCCACATGAACGATTTCTTCTGCCAGTCGCCGCTAAAAGGGAATGGAGTCCTTGTCCTGCGCTCCCGGATACTCCCGGACGAACCTTGTTTGCGACCTGCAACAATACGTTCTGCTTATATACAGGCTAGAGAAGTTCATTCTGTGGTACATATAAAAAGGCTGGCCGATGAAACGATCACATAGATGGGCCTGGGCGCATGCCTCCCGCAATGAGCACTCCAGGCCTTTTCTTTTTGGATCCAGGTTGTCGTCAAGGAGAGCATTTGACCCGCGTGCCTCCCGCAATGAGCACTCCAGGCCTTTTCTTTTTTGATCCAGGTTGTCGTCAAGGAGAGCATTTGACCCGCGTTTCCCATGGTCTGTTTGTTCTGTTCACCTTTCCCAACCCGCCCTTCTTATTTTGCGTGAGATGACAACATATCAAAAACTACAAAACGACTCTCATCCTAGCATCGCTACATTTATCACTTCCACGCCATATCATCTCCCCATCATCTATCCGAGCAGAATTGACAGCCATCAATGCCCGATCCAGGTATCAATGCTGTTCGCTGCGCATCGAACATCCACAAAGTCCTGTAAATGGCATCACCGTTATCCCGTCCCGTCCTCCCAGGGCTCATATCCCATCCCATCCACCGTGGCGCGGCATACCTCTGCAACAAGATAGGCAGCCTCACCCAAGGACCTGCCATCGCCGTTGCCAGGCCTGCCATCCTGTCTCTGCTCTCATCCATCGAGATCGGCACGCTGACGCTCGTCGACGAACCGGACGGCGAGCTCTATGTCTTTGGCCAGCCACCCGAGACCGAAAACGAGGATGACGAAGCCAACACCATCCCCACCCTCTCCAAGCCACCCGACGTAACACTCACAGTTACTTCACCCACTTTCTATCTGCGCGTCCTGCTCCGCTCCGACATGGGCTTCGCCGAGTCCTACCTCCTCCACGAGGTCACCTGTGCCGACCTGACCTCCTTCTTCCGCCTCATTATCCTCAACCGCGCTAGGCTCCTCAACAACGGAGCCACCGCCACCATCTGGAAGTGGCCTTCCTTCGCCGGCCGCACGCTCGCCACCCTCTCACAACTTCTCCTCCTCCTCCTCCTTCTCCTCCTCCCCGGTCTTCTCGCGCTGTCGCCATCGGCCAAGCACAAACCCCAAAACACGACCGACGGCGCAGCCCTGAACGCCGCCGCGCACTACGACATCAGCAACGACATGTTTGCCGCCTTCCTGTCGCCCGACATGACCTACTCCTGCCCCGTCTGGGCCTGCCGCGGCGCAGAACTGCTGGAAGACGCGCAGACGCGCAAGCTGGCGCGGTTCGTCGAGGGTGCGCGCATCAAGGCGTCCGACCACGTCCTGGAGATCGGCACCGGGTGGGGGTCGTTCGCGATCGAGGCGGTCAAGCGGACGGGGTGCCGCGTTACGACGCTGACGCTGTCGAGGGCGCAGAAGGTTTGGGCGGAGGAGAGGATCGCCAGGGAGGGGCTTGCGGGGAGGATCGAGGTGCTGCTGATGGACTACCGGGCGCTGCCGGTGCCGGAGAGAAAGTACGACAAGGTGGTGTCCATCGAGATGGTGGAGGCGGTGGGGAGGGAGTTTCTGGGGACGTATTTTGCGCGGGTTGATCAGCTGCTCAAGCGGGACGGGGGGATTGCCATGTTCCAATGCATCACTATGCCTGAGAGCAGGCATGAGGCGTATTCGCGGAGTGAAGAGTGAGTGGAGTCGGGGATTGTGGCTGGGAGAGAAAAACACGCTGATCACCGTCCGTCATAGCTTCGTCAACCGCTACATCTTCCCCGGAGGATATCTGCCCTCTACCACTCAGTTGCTGAACCACATCGCCATCCAGTCCAAGGGGACTCTCCTCGTAGAGAAAGTGGAGAACATCGGCGGCCACTACGCCCGGACCTTGCGGCTTTGGAAGTTGAGGTTCCTCGTGAACTTTGAGAGCCAAATCCGACCAGCCCTCCTGAAGGAGCACCCGAACATGACCCAAGATGAGATTGACCTGTTCCGGAGAAAGTGGGAGGTGGGTACCAGTCCGTATTCCGGCGTGCCGTGAGGATGCTGACAGACGCAGTATTACTTCGCGTACTGTGAAGCCGGCTTTTTGACCAAGACTCTTGGAGACGTCATCATCACTGTCGGTAGAGAGAGCGCCATGGAACTGATGGAGGGAATCCCCTTGTGAAGATTTTGGCAATGGCAATGGCAATAGCAATGGCGTTCGGGCAACGCAGGGATATCATCTGGGATGTTTTTGGGTATCATACGGAGTGATGTAGATTTGTTTTGGTTCTCGGTGTCGCTTGGTATGATGAACCACGGAACTCCGCATAGTAAAGCCAAGTGTCTTGGTTGAATCTCAGCGCTTTTTCGTCTTCTTCCCTTTGTTACCAGTCTTTCTCGGCTTCGGTTTCGTCTCATCCGGGTACCGATTCGCGTGCTCCACGTCGAACGTGGGCTTGTGCTTCCTAAACAGCAGCATCGCAACTCGCGCATCTTCTATGCTCGAGTGCTGCCCGGCCTGGATATCGAGTCCCAGTATCTCCTTTGCCAGCACCCGCAGTGCAGGTTTCGGCCCGTTGCCGTACTTCCTGAACCCGGAAAACTTGGCCGTGTCCCGGATCATCTTCCAGGAATGGTCCAGCTCGAGCACTCGTAAGTCGTGCTTTACGTCGTGCCCCACGACAATGCTCCCCTTTAGCAAATCGGAAATTTGCTTCTGCACTTCCTCAAACGTCCTCGCCTTGGCCATGTGTTTCGGCGCAACCCCGCTGACATGAGTCCGCCAGTCGACGACCCTTTCCCGCGGCTTCACGAAGGAATCGTAAACCTGCCGGCCGTGGAAGTCGACTACGCTAACCCTCGCTAGTGCATCGTCGTACCCGCCCTCGCCAACACCGACCATCTCGCAGTCGATGGCTACATACTTGCCTACTTCAATGTTGGGGGCTAACCCCTCGTTGGGACGGTCTGGGCTGTCTGTTGAAAGCAGCGAGTTGGATCGTAACCCGAGGCCGTAGGCTTCGGCTATGGATTCTGGGGAGATGTCATTGTCTGCTGCCCAGACAGCGAGTGAGGGCGACACGCCGTGTTTTGGAGGGACCAAGTCGATTTTGGAGGATTGGGTGTTGCCCATGGGAGTTTTGTTCTTTGTAGTAGCGGGTTTTGAGCGCGCTTGTGATGGTTGAAGCGGTTTTAATTCCTGGTTTTGTTTTTGGTTTCGTTTTTTCCTCGGGGCGTCCTCCCGCCCCTGCTCATCGATGTTGTTGTCCGACGCCTTTCTTTTGGTTTTTTGTGCTGCAGGCTGCGAGCCTGACTCGGCCTTGATTTTGGCTTGCAGCTTCTTCCAGTTCGATGAGAGCCCGGCCATGGCTTTCTCAGTCCTTGGCGGCGTTTATGGGAGTTTGCATGGCGTGCAGGGTCTGTTGTGATCGGGCTCAAGTTTTGAGGTTGAGATTTGAGATTCAGTTGCGATGAACTGAGCCTGCATCAAAATCGCAGTGGGGAATTGCCATGTGGGAGTGGGCCGCTGTAGGCGGAAGCGGTTAGGGCGCCAAGAGCCCATCAAGGTACAGGACCCGCTCACTTTTTCAAGCGCAGCGCATCCATTCCAGCGGAGCCTTTGCCCCTCCAAAAGTCCAAACACACGCATTCATCAAATGGAAGCCCTCCAGATCATTCCATCAGAAACGCCCTCTCGCCATCAAAATTCATCATGAGCCCGAACGGCGCTAATGGAGAGGCCGAAGTTGGCTCGGATGGACCAAGGCAAAAAGGAAAGGCAACACCCGATACCCTCAAGTAGGTCTGACCATGCTTCTCTGCTTTGTCACAAGCTCCGGTTCGCCCGTGCCAATCCCATGTTACACTCAGTTAACATACATACCCCAGGGTCGGATGCATAGCCCACGTCATAAAAGATGGACAGCCACGTCGCGCCGAAATCCTCAGTATCAAAGAAACCAAGAGCGGCAGACAGTTCTACTGCAACTTTGACAACTTCAACAAGCGGTTAGACGAATGGGTTCCCGTCGCCAGAATCGACTTCGACCAGGATGTCGAGTGGCCCAGCCCGGAGAAGGACAAGCAAAAAGATGCGAAGAACAAAAAGTCGACAACAGTATCCAAAAAATCACAACCATCAAAAAAGACACAGAAGAAGGTCGGGAAGCGGGAGCAGTCTGTCGCCTCCGAAGGGCAGACGCCACACCCCTGGACCGAGTTTGTCGACGCTCAAAACAAAGCCGATGGAGACGACAAGGCAAATGCGAGCCTGGAGGTTGGGGCGACGCCCGGCGTCGGCCCAGACGAGATGGAACTGGACGAGGACGAGACACCGGCCAGTGCTGCCAAGAAGGAGCATGCCCAGTCGTTCAGCCGAGAGCAGGAAATCGAAAAGCTGCGGACTTCGGGCTCTATGACGCAGAATCCAGCCGAGATTTCACGCATCCGGAACATCTCCAAGGTAGAGTTTGGGAGATATGTGTTGTTCCCCTGGTACTTCTCTCCGTACCCCGAGGCCTTCGGCCAGGAAGACTGCATCTACATCTGCGAGTTCTGCCTGAGTTACTACGGCGACCTCAAGTCGTTTACAAGACACCGAATGAAGTGCACACTGCAGCACCCCCCGGGCAACGAGATTTACAGGGACGATTTCGTCTCCTTCTACGAAATCGACGGCAGGCGGCAGCGGACATGGTGCCGCAACTTGTGCCTGCTGTCCAAGATGTTCCTCGACCACAAGACGCTGTACTATGATGTCGACCCGTTTCTTTTCTACGTCATGACAACAAGAGATGACAGGGGATCACACCTTATTGGATACTTCTCCAAGGAGAAGGAGAGCGCTGACGGATACAACGTCGCATGTATTCTGACACTGCCACAGTATCAGCGGAAGGGATACGGCCGGCTTCTGATTCAGTTTTCATACGAGCTTTCCAAGATCGAGGGCAAACTCGGCTCGCCCGAAAAGCCGCTCTCCGATCTGGGTCTTCTGAGTTATCGGCAGTACTGGTCCGAGAACATCATTGACCTGCTGGAAGGGTTCACCGAAAGCCAGGAGAAGTGCACGATTGAAACCATTGCCACGCGGCTGTCCATGACGACCCAAGACGTCGAGCACACGCTACAGGCGCTGAAGATGCAGGTCTACCACAAGGGAGAGCACAAGATTGTGATACCCGAGAAGCTGATGCAGCAGCGAGAGAAGTCTCGGGCTAAGCAGAAGCGCGTGATTGATCCGGCAAGGATCCAGTGGAAGCCTCCGGTGTTTACAGCGGCCAGCAGGACGTGGGCGTGGTAGTCCCGTAAGGGTAAATTGGGGAAATAGGGGGCTTTACGATGCATAATTACGGTAGTTATACCCAACAGGAGCATGGGCAGTTCCTCGTTTCAGAAATAATCATGCACATGCAGCGACATTCTTATAGCGAAGCACTTTAACTCGACCCACCTTTTCGCGTCCCCAGGCGCGTCTGCTCTGTTCCGTCCCGCGTTTTGTCGCGTTTTATTGACTGGGGCTATTTCCACTCCACTTGCATGCACTACTTGTGTTTGACACCAACCACTCCCTGCCCAACCCAGACTCGTTACCTTATATTACCCCTCAACACCAGACTGTCTCGCAACACAGGCTGTGAGAGATATAGTTCATTTTCTTTTTTTTTTTTTCCCCACAATGGCGACACCAACAGCTGCCTCCAGCGATGCTGGGTTCATGACATCGGACGGTCCCTCGAGGACCCCGCGCGCAGGACGACTCCCCGGTTCGTCGAGCGGCAGACCTGCAGCACCCCCCTCAGAGAGCGTTGGTGCGCTCAGCGATGGCGAAGGCGAGGGGTTTGCCGACGACCAGGTCCCTGTCCGAGCACGGCCCACAGATCCCGCCAACATCCCCAGAGTCGAGGACAAGATCGGTCTCATCATCCAGGAGTCCTTCGAGCACTTCATTGAGGGGTAGGTGCTCTCGGACTACCCCACGCCGTTGCACTCTTTTGACACGGGATGCACACAGATACATAGAGTCCCCCAAGGCCTCCGGGCAACCGACCTCGAGCGCCGTCACCACCGACAAATACTACGTCGCCCAGATCCACGGCCTGCGGACCTACCAACTATCCACCTTCTACGTCGACTACAAGCACCTCGAGAGCTGGCACAATGGAGCCCTGGCGGCGGGCATTATGGAGTCGTACTACCGCTTCCTCCCGTTCCTGACCGCCGCGCTGCACAACATGATCGCCAAGTACGAGCCGCAGTACTTCCGCGAGCACCGCCAGCCGACCGCGTCCAGCCAGCAGCACACGTCGGGCGCCAGCGCCATGGGCTCGGCCAGCCAAAGCGAGATGAGCAGCAAGACGGCCAACCAACAGACCGACAAGCTCTTCTCCATCGCCTTCTACCACCTGCCGCTCGTCTCGCGCGTGCGGGCCCTGCGCGCCCGGAACATCGGCCAGCTGCTCTCCATCAGCGGCACCGTCACCCGCACGTCCGAGGTCCGGCCCGAGCTGGCGCTGGCCACGTTTGTGTGCGAGGCGTGTCGGAGCGTGGTGCCGGATGTGGAGCAGACGTTCCGGTATACCGAGCCGACGCAGTGTCCAAATGCTACCTGCCAGAACAGGGTAGCGTGGCGGTTGGATATTCGCCAGAGTACTTTTGTCGACTGGCAGAAAGTGCGCGTGCAGGAGAACAGCAGCGAGATCCCGACGGGAAGCATGCCGCGGACGATGGATGTGATTCTGCGTGGTGAGATGGTGGATCGGGCAAAAGCTGGCGAGAAGTGCATCTTCACCGGCGCGTTGATTGTGGTTCCGGATGTCAGCCAGCTGGGCCTGCCCGGCCTTCGGAGAGTGGCCGTCCGCGACGACCGAGGAGCGGAGGCTGGCGGCAGCGGTGTGAGCGGTCTGAAGTCCCTGGGTGTTCGCGACCTCACTTACCGCCTCGCCTTCCTCGCCTGCATGGTGAGCTCGGACACCTCCATTGGCGCATCGGGCGATGCGCAGGTCGTGGACGTTGTTGGCGCCATGACCGGGGGTAACAACCTCGAGACAGCCGAGACCGTGAAGGAGCTGCAGGACGCCGTCCTCGCATCCTACACGCAAGAGGAGATTGCGGATCTCCGTGCCATGGTGCACAGCGACCACATCTACGGGCGGCTGGTGCAGTCGCTCGCACCCATGGTCTACGGCCACGAGATTGTAAAGAAGGGCATCCTGCTGCAATTGCTCTCCGGTGTGAGCAAGAGCACCGCAGAGGGCATGCAACTCCGCGGCGACATCAACATCTGCATCGTCGGCGACCCATCCACCTCCAAATCCCAGTTCCTCAAATACGTCTGCAACTTTGCGCCCCGCGCCGTCTACACCTCTGGTAAAGCCTCGTCGGCCGCCGGTCTCACAGCAGCCGTCGTCAAAGACGAAGAAACGGGCGAATTCACCATCGAAGCCGGCGCGCTGATGCTTGCCGACAATGGCGTCTGCTGCATCGACGAGTTCGACAAGATGGACATCGCCGACCAAGTGGCCATCCACGAAGCCATGGAACAGCAGACCATCTCCATTGCGAAGGCAGGCATCCAAGCCACCCTCAACGCGCGCACCTCGATCCTCGCCGCCGCCAACCCCGTCGGCGGGCGGTACAACCGCAAGACCACGCTCCGCGCAAACATCAACATGAGCGCGCCCATCATGTCCCGCTTCGACCTCTTCTTCGTCATCCTCGACGAGTGCAACGAGCAGGTCGACCGCCACCTGGCCTCGCACATCGTCGGCATCCACCAGAACCGCGACGCCGCCGTCACGCCCGAGTTCTCTACGGAACAAATCCAGCGGTACATCCGCTTCGCGCGCACCTTCCGCCCCGAGTTTACCGATGAGGCGAAGGAGGTGCTGGTGCAGCGGTACAAGGACCTGCGAGCCGACGACGCCCAGGGCGGGATTGGGAGGAATAGCTACCGGATTACGGTGCGCCAGCTGGAGAGTATGATTCGGCTCTCGGAGGCGATCGCCAAGGCGAACTGTGTTGAGGATATCACGGCGGATTTCGTCAATGAGGCGTTTCATTTGCTCAGGCAGAGTATCATCTCGGTGGAGCATGATGACGTCGAGGTGGATGATGAGGAGGAGGCTGGGCAGCAGGAGGAGGATGCGCAGATGGAGGACGGGGATACGTTGAGGCAGGCGGCGGATGCGGCTGCTGGCGTGCGGGCGGCGGATGGGGATGGGGACGAGCGGATGGAGGAGGATGGGGATGCGGTGGGTGCGGGGAGGCACGCGTCGGCGGCTCCGTCAGCGGCTACGCAACAGCAGCAGAAGCAGACTATCTCATACGACAAGTACATCAGCATTGTCAATATGCTGGTGTCGCGCGTGGCGGAGGATGAGACGTCGGGGAGTGGGGAGGGAATTGAGGGCGATGCGCTGGTGCAGTGGTATCTGGAGCAGAAGGAGGAGGAGCTGCAGAGCGAGGAGGAGTATAACACGGAGATGGCACTGGCGAGGAAGGTGCTGAAGAAGATGGTCAAGGTATGTTTGCACAATCCATTTGTGATTTGGCGAAGCAGAATGCTAACATTTGCTAGGACAACATCCTCATGGCGATTCGCGGTCAGGGCATGGCGGACGCCGATGACAGTGCTGGCGAGGGCAGCTCGGCGCAGGCGGCCGAGATTGTCTATGTGCTGCATCCCAACTGTGCGGTCGAGGAAGTCTGAGTACCCGGTAGGATTGAAGCGATATAAACGGTCATCGGGATGGGTCATTGTGGGTATAGTACATTAGGAGATGGGCGTCTGGAGTTTGGGCTCAACTATGGACGTCAGTATCATGGGCCGGTATTGGAATGGTAGATATCAGTGGATTTTCAATCATGGTTCTTGCCGCAGTGTGGGCAGAGACAATGCGACACTGGTATCCTAAAACAGAGGCAGCGAGTTGCTCAAAGTCGGCGGGGGGGGGGGGTATATTTGGTGTAATTAGAACCATTACGTGTTCGGTAAGAGTCCGATATAAGCAGTTGTAAATGTTCATCCTCTTGCTGCCTTAAAGATTGCTCTCGTCACTCTATAGCCATTGGTACAGTACCGTCGGTAGATCAGCTTGACGGCAAACTACTGTTCAACATGAGGTAAACCCTAACACTCCAGTCGGTGTTAGAGTGTTGGTATGGGTAACGTAGACTTGGTTGAACAAGCTTCGTGCCTAGGTTTGCCACCAGCCCTCCTAGAAAGCCGCGGTGGCTCAAGTTCTATATCACCCATACGTTGATACACTTCGACATTCTTGGGGCGAACCAGGATCGCAGTCCGAAGAAGTTTTGAAATCCCTTGCTTCCCCGTCTCGCTCCCCCTTATCTTCTAGAGGACAGCGCCGCGCCCTTGATTTGAAAACAAGCGGCTGGCAGACAGAGACATGTCCCCCAGACGGACGTCCCCCCTTCATCACCACCCACAGAATTATCGTTGCCGAGAACGCCTTCGGCAAAACTCTCCAAGGTTGGGCGAGGATCATGACGCTGAGCCCGTCATCGAACCTGGTTTTGTGTGAAGGGTAATTAGTTATGTACTTGATTAGACCCAAGCAAAAAAGCTCATTGTAGCAAGACACAACTACTTCGGCCCCTTCCGTCGAATGTGACTAGTTAGTCCCAAAATTGAATAAGACTTCCCACCAAAACACACTTTTTGATTATCCTCGCCACGAACTAGTATTTACTCGGGGGGTTTTTTTTTACTCGCAAAGACAAAACACGCAGCATTATGAAACAGCACACTTTGTATACACCTACATCTCACCAACCACTCCTGACCCGACCCGACCTGCCCTTGCCCGCCCTCCCTCAAAGAGGCGGCGCCTTCGGATCCTCCATGCACTGATCGACGCGCATCAGCGTCTTGCCCGTGGCCTTGGCCAGCCGAATAAACTCCGGCAGCAGCTCCACCGTCGAGTTATACAGATAATGCATGACCATCAAGTTCCCGCCTTTCGCCACGTCCCGCTTGAACGCGTCGAGCTGCTTGCTCGGCGTGTCGCTCTCGGCCCAGATCCAGTCCTCAATATCGATGCTCCACTGCACGATGTAGGGGTTCGCGTCCTGCAGGTTCGCCGCCAGCCGCTGGCGCATGCGCGCGCCCTCGGTGCCGAACGGCGGGCGGAAGTAGTTGGAGTGCATGCCCTCGCCAAACACTTGCCGCACGGCGCCGATGTCGTTGTTGTACTCCCAGTCGATGGAGGCGGTGTCGGGCAGGCCTTCCATCTTGGGGTGGGTGTACGAGTGGAGCGCGATCTGGTGGCCGCGGGACGCCATGTCCTTGTACACTTCGGCGAGGCCGTTGGTCTTGTCGAGGAGGGGGAGCCCCACCGTGAAGAAGGTCACGGGGATGCCGGCTTGCTTGATGATGTCCATGACGCGCTTGGCGTACTCCGGGTTGCCGTCGTCGATGGCGAAGGCGAACGAGTTGGGACGCGTGCACGAGAAGACGAGCCTGCCCGACGCGAGCTTGGTGGGGAGCTTCCAGCCTGTGGGGAGCTTGTCGACGATCTCGATCTTGGAGATGGTGGTGGCCTCGGTGCTGTAGAAGCCCTTGAGGGCGAAGCCAATGGCGCGCGTCAGGTTGACGTTGAAGTGGTTGATGGGCATGTAGATGTCGGTGGCTGTGCCGTAGCGCGCTGCCTCGAGCGAGTCCCACGTCTCGGGGTACGGCTTGATGTTGGAGTCGCACTTGGCATTGTGCTGTTGCAGGGCGACGCTGAACTTGTTGCTGCCGGAGTAGGCGATGTGGAGGTAGCCCCCAGCATAGCTGCGCAGATCGGCACATGTGCTCGCCAACTGCGTGTTCCAGGCCAGATCGGAATCGTTGGTGCGGATCGTCATGACATTGTTGCCAAAAGTCAAGGTTATGCCCTCTTCATCGGCGCCGTGCCATTCTCCTAACGCGTTCGTGTTCGCATTGGCAAAGTTGTCAATCACAAACGCCTTTGCCGGGACCGGGGCCGCTGTGGTTGAGCGTGTAATCGGTGGCGCTGTCGAGGACCCGGCTGGGGCAGTGTACTCTGAAGCCGTCGAGCCGCAGTAGAACGACATGGGCCCAAGGATGGTGGCGGCGTTGAAGTCGGAGAAGTAGATCATGGTGAGCTTGGTAGTGTCGACCCCGGTAAAGGCAGTAAAGGGGAACCAGTAGAGCCTCTCGGTGCCGTCGAAGGTCCACTTCAGCTGTGCCGTGGTCAAGGTGACCGTCTGGACATTGCTGGAGCCGCACGTCTGGGCATATGCCAATGTGACGGCAAAGCTGGTGCCTCGCGCTGCCCTGATGCGCATCGAGATGCCGCCGTACTTATTGTCGGTGTTCAAGCAGCCAAACTGGCTATAAAAGTACGACTCTCTGTTCTTCGGGCTCAGCATGACCCTGCGGTTACTGACAACAATTGAGGCCATGGTCCCGTCGTCGCTGGAGGATTGGCCCATGGCGTTGTAACCAAGGAACGTCAGGCGCGACTGCGACTCCCAGTCATCGATCAGGAGATTCGAACAAGTGGGTGGCTGGGATGTGATGACGGGCGGGAGACTGGTCGCCCGTGTTGTAGTTGGAATGGTCGACCTCGTTGGTACAACTATGTCGTATTAGTCCACCCACTTTGGAGCTAGTGCAATGGAAGTAGTGTCCCACCGGTGCCCTGAGAAGGAGAGACATCCCCACAGACGAGGGCGATGTTGCCCACGGACCATTGCACGCCGTTCTGGGAGAAGGTGGACCACACCATGCCAACGATTGCATCGTAATTGGGATTATTGTCGAACCCCGAGAGCGGGAAGGTGATGGTCTGACGCTGGCCGGTCAAGTCCGTGATGATGTTCCAAGAGCTGTTGTAGCCCCCGCTGGCGTCGCTGCAGCTTGAAGCGGTTTGCAACTCAAACGCCATCGAACCGCCGGCAGGCCCCTCGACAGTAAACTGGATGCCGCCATAGCCGTTGGTGACAGCCTGCTGGCAGTCAAACGACTCGTAAAAATACGAGCCGTCGTCTTTGGGGATGAAGACGACCCGGCCGCCGGAGGCGGCAATAGCAGTCATGCTTCCATCGTCTGCCCATATGTCAGAAAGGTGCGTTGAGCAAAGGCAAAGGCTGACGAACCTCCATTCTGCCAATCCAGATTGTTGGTGCCGCTTGTCCATTTGGTAAAGTCGTCGATCATGAGGTTGGACGAGCACGCAGCATTGACCCCGGCAGCGGTCAACAGAGCGGCTAAGCCGGCTACGAGAGGACGGTCAAACAACATGACAGGCAGCAACCGTCTCTACCTCCTTTCCTAACAGGGCAGCATGAGCGATGCCAGTGATGCCCGAGCAGTGCCGGCAGAGGCAGGTATAAGTATACTGTGGGCGAAAAATATCACGGAAATGAAGCCCGGCAGTTCATGGCTCGGTCGGATGCATATATGATGTGCATATATTGGTAGCACCTTCAACCCATTGCTTTCCAGGCCATAGATTCCCTCTGGAGCCCGGGACACTGAATTGGGGCGGCCCGCGAAGCGAGAGACGACCGACAAACCCGCTCATCAATACGAAGTGGGACGTTGGGGTGGGTTCGGCCTATATAGCTTACGCATGCGAGGTCGTGGCCCTGCAGAGCGCAATTAACGGCATGCGGGTGAAAGCGAGGATAAATCCACGGCATGCTGCGACTCGGCCTGCGCCCGGCCAGCGGAACCTCAACAATCCGCTAATCACGGCTCAACAAGCGAGAGAGAGAGAGAAAGTGTGTGTGTGAGAGAGAGAGCGAGAGAGGGTTGATCAAGAAGAGCCACCAGAATGGAATAGCCCCCGTCTTGGTCTAAAATCTTCCTAGGTTAGGTCGAACGGGGATGGAAAGGAGGGAGGACAACGGAACCGGCGCGTTGACAATGCTGCCTGTCAAGCGTCGTAGGCTCTGGCTGGCCATGTTTGCTGACCAGAGGCTGGGGTGATAGCCGAGCTGGCGGGCAGGCTCGTCCCGATGCTGGAAACGAGCAGTCGAAGGAGTGTTCACCCAACAGGTATGTACGAAGCACCGGGCCTAGATCGACGATGTGAAGAGGAGGGACGGGTGCTCGACAGGGGTCAGCTCGGCAATCACAACCGAAGCTTGGCTGCAGATCCCGTTCTGCCAAGAACTGGGGTTGGGATGGGTCGTGAAGCAGCACCGACTAGCCGCATTGCTTCCCTTCTTCGATCCGATCCAGGAGACGTAAGACGCAGTGGGCTTGCTTGCTGCTCTCTTCCCTAAGGACCCTAACCGTGGCCGTGTTCCGCCAACTCAAGCATCTCCGCCGCCAGGTGCTGCAGTTTGTTGGTGTGGTTTGTTTGCCCCTCAGTTTCGCTGGCAGAGTTCCACTGCGGCTGGGAAAGACCTGCAGCGTGAGGGCGTTGTTGCACCGAGAAGAGGCTCGGTTACACAGCCCTCAGATGCAACGATGATCATCTCTCAGCTGAAGGCTGATGACTTGGCTTCAACGTTACTTCCAAGCCATGGCCAAGGCGGTGATATTCAGCCGAACTGGCTAATGTTGGGCCAAGATTTGGGCGGGCAACCTTCCTCAACCAGCCTTCAGTCCTCGGGAAATCGGCCTTATTCCTGTTGGTTCCCACCCGCATGGATCTGGTATGATTCGGGTGGTGAAAGAAGCCACGGGCAGTGGCCGAGAGAAAATCAAGCTCAATGTGCTTCCACTTTGAGATTACAAGGCTGCCCAGTGCCATGTGCCGAGCTTGCGCGTCAGTCTTGGCCACAAATTGAAGCTTTGCAGGGGGAATGGTGCTCAGGGCGGATACTATGAGAGCACACAGCCGCTGCAACCTCGAGTGCTGGAATGGCGGAGGAGAGTTCCGGGGTCGGGGACAGCCTGACTGTGCCTGCCTGACCTGGTCCCTTAAGCGTAATCCTCATGCGAGAGGCTTGAATTGGGCTTCGTAACGTCGCGCAGCATGTTGACCCGGGCCGACCATCGGCTTCTGCTCTGGGGATGCCGACCATTGACACGGGCCGGTAGCCAAGACACGAAGTAGCTGCACCTTTGTGCATGCATGAATAGACTCTAATGCAAAAAAGCCGAACCTGATGCACAGGGCGGTCTTCATCTCAGCGGAGTAGTTGTGCATTGGGTTTGTAACGCATCCATGGTTTGAGAAAGGCTGGCGTGCGGAGAGCGCACACAGATTGGGCGTCCGAGGTGCGTGTATGAATTATGGAAGTTTTGATGCGACGGGCTGGGGTCTTGAGAGTTGCAAAATGGGACCTAAAAGCTCGCTGGGCATTGGGAATCTTTCACTGGTACGAATATTATGTTAGCCCCCACGAACACACTGTCGTGGGGCTGGCTTCAACCCCACGTGATGGACCGCGCAGTAATTGGCCCAATCGCCAGCAGAATCTCGGCCAGGCTGGGAAATCGAAGAACCCACCCAACCTCATCGAACTCATTCATCCCCAAATACTCCTGCGAACTGCAACCAATAAATACCCTTGAACAAGGGAAGCTGTTGATGTTGCGAATTCTTCCTTCTTAGCTGCTTCCTTTCACAACGAACCCGTCCAAAGAGCAACAGCCTGCAAACGAACCCTGCTGGCCAACCCCGGCGATACCTCCTTGCGAAGCTGCCGCATCCCGACCTCCAACTCCACAAAGAACCCAAACAAGCCACCCCATGCAGCCCCCCGACGATGCCCACCTCAACACCACCCAAGGCCAACCCGTCCAGCCGCTCCCCCTGGCCGCCTCCGCCCTAAGGCTTCCCAAAACCCGACAATCCGTCCCGCCCACGTCCCACCCGCTCGCCCAGCAGCAGCAACAGCAGCAGCAGCAACAACAACAACAACCCGATGCCGCCGCCGCCGCTGCTGCTGCTTCTCCCTTACCACCCCTCCCGATCCGCGACCGCCGCTCCACCCCCTCCTCCGCCACCGCCTCCCTCTTCCGCTCCACCCTCACCCCGCCCGGCTCCCGCTCCGCCTCGCCCGCCGCTTCGGCCCGCTCTCCGGCAAGATCAACCATGAGCATGCCCATGACGGGGTCCGTCTTCGGCAACCCCGCCGGTGCCAAGCACCAGTCTCTGCTGGACATGGCCGCGGGCGGGGATAGCAACCCGGGCGACCCGCTGAACCTGATGCTGCGGAGTTTTGTGCCGCACGTCGCGATCCATGGCTCGGAGGATGTGGATGGGTTGGTGAGGGAGAAGGGGTTCGCGGGGGGTTTGTGGGAGCTGCTGAGGCCTTTTGGAGAGCGGGTGCAGGGGAAGGTGATGATACGGGACAGCAATGGGGCAGCGAAGGCTTGGGAGGATTTTGCGGTGCGGTTTGTGAGGTTTGGGGAGGGGGTGGAGGAGCCTGAGGGGGTGGTGGGTGGTGGGACTGGGGCTGGCGCGAACGGGCAGGCGGTGGTTGGGAAGGAGGGCTCGGGCGGGAGACCGGGGTTGATTGCGCAGGTTGAGACGGTCGTGGAGAGGCATTTGAGGTTTGCGGAGGAGGCGTATGTGGGGAGTGCGGCATCGCCGCCTCTGACGCCGACGAGGCTGGGCGCGGATCCGGATGCGACGTCGCCGTATTATGCGCTGTATCTGCGGCGGCTGCTGTCGGGGATTCCGCTTGCGTGCCACGAATCGTTTGCGCATCCCGTAGCGTGCGTCATGGCCATCAGTTCGAGGAACCCGGCGCCGATTGAGGCGCTGCAGAAGCTTTACAGGGAAACAAGCCAGGGAGAACGCAGGCTGCCGCCTTGGGTGGATGGGGACTACCTGCGGTACTACATTCTGGTCCATGACGAGGAGAACGGGGATATCACCAAGTCGATGGCGCTGTTCGAGCAGATGAAGCGGAATTTTGGACTACATTGCCATTTGCTGAGGCTGCGTAGCACGCAGAGCGCCGAGACGGACGACGATAGCATCCCACTCCCGAGGAGCGATTGGATGACGGCGGCGGAGGAGCTCGCGGACATCGAGGAGAGCGATACGCGGGAGGATTTCGAAGATCCGACAAGGTACATCTTCGAGTCAGACGCGACGGCGATACGAACGTTTGTGCGCGAAATGGTCACTCAATCAGTGATACCCACCATGGAACGAAACATCTCCGTATGGAACGATCAGGTAGCATCGCGCCGGCGGGGCATCAGTGGGCGCTTTATCAGTCTATCGAAGCGGTGGACTTTTGGCAGCTCAAACCGCAGCTCCTCTGCCGGGGGCTCGGGTTCGTCGAGCAACTACGACGCGCTGGGATTCTACCGGGCGGATAGTCCCGAGGCCATCATGCGACGGCTGGCCGACTTTGCCTTTATGTTGCGGGACTGGAAGCTGGCCATGTCGACGTACGACCTGCTGCGCAGCGATTTTCAGAACGACAAGGCGTGGAAATACCATGCGGCGGCAAACGAGATGGCCGCGCTCGCTCTGCTCATCATGCCGCAGAATATGTCGTCCAAGACGCGCATCGAGACCATCAACCAGATGCTCGAGCAGGCCTCCTACTCTTACCACATCCGCTGCAACTCGCTGTACGGCGCCGTGCGGTGTACCGTGCTGGCGCTAGAACTGCTCCGGCTAAGGGGCGGCACCGGGATTGACGAGGCCGTCCGTTGGGGCATCAGGGTGCTGGAAGCCAGGATGATGGGCACCATCGGCGACGCGCTCCTCAGGGAACGCATGGCGATATGCTACGCGTCCAAGCAGGGCGCAGGCTCACAAGCCTGGGGCAGCCGGCGGCGCAAGTCTGCGCTGTGGAGTGTGCTCAGCGCCCAGGCATGGATCGCTCAGACCAAGCATGTCCAGGCGCAAAAATGTCTGAACGAGGCGCGGAGAATGTATGCGCTTCTCCCTGGCGAGTGTGGGGTGCAGAACTTTGCTGTGGCCAGCGATTTCCTGGCGCACCTTAATGACCAGGTTAAGGCCGGTCTGAGAATGGATATGGCGCAAGGAGGTGGCCATGGTACGCACAGCCAGGACGAAACGGAGGTGGATGAAGAGAGTGAGACGCTGGGCAACAAGAGGTCGAGAAGGACCAGTCTGATTGGGCCCGCAGGAGGCGGCGGTGCCGGGCTGGAAACGGCGCCTTTGAATGACACGAAGCCGGCGAAGCTGCCCGAGGATGAAGGGGATGCTTCTACTGATGACGGATTTGGTTAATACGGGACCGGGGGTCGATACAGGTAGACAAAGTTTGAGATTGGGTTGCATGGGCTGGCGTTGTACTATGTAAATGGCTGTTTTGTATGATGTACGGCTAATATCTGATGACTCTGCAAGGGGGAAATAAGAGGTAGATGGACTATGATTTCTCCCATTTCCTGCCCATTCTTTGATCCGGCATGGTGTGTCAACCTTGGCTCAATAGATACGAATAGGTACATGTACTGTACCTTAGAGACGCTGAACGTGGGGTCAGGATGCACCCCACTCTTCGGATTGTGTGCCGGCGGCACAGGGATCGCTGATAACACTCGGAAAGATACCCACCTTAGGTACATACCTCTGTAGTAGCACCTTGTTGCCTGGACGTCATTGTTTGAACTACAATTTAGCGCCCCGACACGACTGGCTGCCATCATCCCAACCGCCTTCAACTGCAGCTTGTTGGGCGTGTTCGCCGCTAGGGCCCTGCCACTGCTGCCTGCTCTTCTACGCGATTGGTACTTTTAAGAGTTTGTTTTCTTTCTGATCATTTTCGTGACCGGCCGGCTTAGAGGTCCACTGTCATCTTTGTTTTGTTGATCCTTCCACTGAAGAGGGGATCTCTCGCTGGCCGTGCTTCTTTCACAGCCGAGCTGGATTGCATTCAGACAGCCATCCGTCAAAATCTCGTTCGCAGCGCTCGAAACCATGAGTCAATCACTCCTCGACTACCTCGTAGAAAACGAGCCCGCATTTAGAAAGTATGTTTACGTTTGCTCTGGTTTCGACCCCGACTGCTCACAAGCCGCCCCAGAGCCCGCCTCCCCGCTCTTTACTCCGACTTTCAAACACAGCGAACCCTCAACCCAGATGGCTACCAAGCAAACGTCTCAGCATGGCGCAGGGCCCTCGCCCGCATCGTGGGCTCCGGGTTGGCCCCAGCGGGCCGCGCGGCAGCACCCAACCTCTTCGTCCTCCACCCGGATGAGCAGCTCCTCCGCGCTCTCGAATCCAAACAGTATGGCAGGCCACTGGCTTTGGGCGCGGTCGTCCGTGAAGCCATTGCAGCCAAGGATCTGATACCCCTGCGGGAGTTCCTCGATGCCAAGGAAAGCATATACCGCCGGCCGTGGTCGGTATGGAATCTCGCCACCTGGACAATGAAACAGCTAGGCGTAGCAGACATGTTGAAGAAGGACAGCCTGCCGCCGGGACAGTTCGTGGTAGTTGCCAACGTGGAAGAGGCGGGCAAGGCATTCGGCGAGAAGAACGGGGCGTCAACAGCCGCGCAGAGCCGGTTCGAGCGGACCTTCTCCAGAGCGCACTTCTACCGGACATTCAACGACCAGCTCGTCGAGGGCAAACAGCTCTCCGAAACCGACCTTGAAGTCCTCCTGCGCTTTCTATCCCGCGACAAAGCCGCCATTCTGTACGACGGCAGCACCATCAAGATCAACACCCCTGGCGCCTCCCACACCACAACCGAACCGTCCGACGAAATCACCTCCGAAGACGCCTCCATCGCCCAGCTCAAAGAACTCCTCACCTCCCTCACCCACCAAACCGCCCTGCTAAGCAGGCGCATCGAGCTGCTCAACACGCAAGCAAAGCAGGCGGTATCCAAAAACAACCGCGTCGCGGCGCTCGCGGCGCTCCGCTCCAAGAAGCTCGCCGAGTCGACCCTCGAGCGCCGCTTCGCGACGGTCAACCAGCTCGAGGAGGTTGCGGCCAAGATCGAGCAGGCGTCGGATAACGTCCAGCTCGTGAAGGTGATGGAGTCGTCGGGCGCGGCGCTGAAGAGCCTGCACGCGCAGGTCGGCGGCGTGGAGCGGGTGGAGGAGGTCGTGGACAAGCTGCGCGAGCAGATGGCGGCGGCGGATGAGGTTGGCAGTATCTTGGCCGAGTCTGCGGGCACCGTGGTGGTGGATGAGGAGGAGATTGATGACGAGTTGGCGGCTATGGAGGGCGAGGAGAAGCGGAAGGTGGAGGAGGCGGAGCGCGTGAGGAGGGAGGCGGAGGAGAGGAGGGGAGCCGAGGAGATGCGGAGGAGGTTGGAGGCTGCTGGGGACGTGCCGGTGGAGGCGCCGTCTGCTGGGGCGGGTGAGCAGGGAAGAAAGGAGGGGGACAAGCAGGCCTTGCAAGACGCCGAGGATATGATGAGTAGGATGTCCCTGAAGGAGGCTTCCTGATGGAGACTCTTCCCTGTTTTTGGCTGCTGTGGGCGATGATATCGAGGCTAATTCCAACCCTTGGCGTTTAGTGCATGAATGAGCACCCAGGACGAGGAATCAAATGAGCAACATCAATGACTACCCCATCATACCGGCGTTATCCAGGATCCGGAGACTTTACAAGGTCTTGTTGCGTCAAATACTCGGTGTGTATCATGTTGTAAATGCAAAGCATGACTAGACAATGTTGGCGTTTAGGTAGGCGTCGGGCTAGATAAGTTCACAATTTGAGCTCCTCTTATCAACTCAGTAGGCAAGCCATGCAACGGTGCCGAAGCATCTGTATTTGTTAAGTCCAAGTCCATAAGCTCACGAAGGCGCCCCTTTTTGGCTCTTTACAAGGGCTGAAGGTACCTCTGGGATGCTACGTGTCCGGGGGATACCGGTATATCATCGCAGAAAATGTGCTCGAATCTCCCAAAATGTCCACATTGCTTCCCGTACTTGAAAGGCTCCGCCTCATCTTGGATGGCGAGTCGGAAGGCCCAGGCTGGCTTGATGGCGGCGCTGTGAGATCAACGAAATCTGCTGTTGGCCAAACCACCTCCGACATCATGATATCGCCGGCTTCTTTCCCATGGCCTTGTTCCGGCCTGACTTCCTTTGAACTTTCTTCGGATTTGTTACCTTCGTCCACCTTCTGCACGGCCTTACTCCTCGAGCTGCGCGCCCTCGCAATCAGGTCCTTGAATGATGTATCGTGTTTCGCCGCCCAGGCTTGCCCGTCAAAATCTTTGTCTTTGATCTGCGCCCCCACGTTTGCTGCCCGCGACATGGTCGGAGCTCGACTCCCCACCGTCCGCTCCCATGCCTCTAGGTCATGTAACAGCTCGGAGCGCTTTTTCGGTTTCGCCGAGTCGCAATTGGCATTCCATATTGTGACCCACTCTTGGTGTCTCTTCTCGAGCAAGGGCCGTGACCCGGTTGTGGAAAGCCCCAATTCAGCCATCTTCTTCCGTAGCGCAGTGTCTTTGAGCATAGAATATGCGAGTGCGGGGAGTCGCTCTGGCGCTTTCATAGGTGTCGGTGAGTTCGGGAAAAGGGTCCGCGCTGAGCCAAAGCCGCTCGCCGCGCGGTTAGTCGCTGTGGAGGATGAAGCGTTCTGTGGCCGGGGTGATCCTGGACATGAGTTGTCGATGTGTCTATCAACTTGCCACGGCTTCATACGCATCCAGCATATCGGGCATGCGACGAGGCCGTCGTCTGCGGAATGAAGATCAGTCCTGGGGTTCGTTCGATCCTTCACCAACGCGGTACCGACATACCTGGCTCCGGTTCATACTCCTCCGTGTCTTCCCTTTCGGGTACATCAATTTCATCACGCATGATCGCAGCGGTCGCCTCCACCGCTTTTGCCTTGCTCGACCTTGTTGTCATCCTGGCCCTCTTGTTCTCCTGAGCTTGCCGCATTGGCTCTTCCAAATTCGCCGCTTTCCTCTTGGGAGACCTTGGGGTGGCAACCGGAGCTGGAGTCCTCGCAAACCGCAGCACGGCATCGCGTGACTTCACAAAGGCGTCTACAGCCTCCCGCAGCGCCCAGTTTCCCCGCAGCTTAGACTCTTGGTCGAGGGCCCGGCAGAGCGGACATTTGCCATCCACTGACAAACATCGCCGAATGCATATGGAGCAGAAGGTGTGGTTGCAAGATGTGATCATAGGCGAGTTGTAGAAGTCCTTGCAGACATGGCAGCGGAAGGCCTGTTCGACTTGCTCGAGGCCTGCAAGCGGCGTCCCGATCCAGTCGGTTGAGTCGGGCACGTCGAACGCATCGCCGTGGAAGGTATCCATCTGGAGGGAAGGCGAGAGCCTGGCTCTAGGAATCTGGAGGTTGAGTCAAGGTATGGTGCCCTGCGGTTGCTCAGTCCGCGGGTTTGGAACCGACAGAGGCTTTTGTGGTTAAAAGAGCTGAGACAGGAAGACGCGACGTGCCTTCTCTTGCGCCGTAAAAGCGCGATGCCTGCCTTGGCAGAAAGCTACCACCTAGGTACCTACCTACAACCTACCTAAATTATTAGCGACCTGCCGCAAAAGTACAGTAATAATCGTAATCAGCACTGTCCAGCTGGATGTAGGCCTTACAACAAGGCAATTTCCCGGTGCGGGGCACTCCCGGATCGAATGCACGTGAACTGGCGTAAAATGGATGCGCCAGGACCCCACCGGCAGCTCAGATCCGTACCATTCCGCTTCGGGAGAGAATCAAAACAAAGCCTAGCCGAATCAAGACGGCCCGCTCGCAGCCCACAACTCGACTTCGTTTCGCAAACAAGGCAGCCCTTCTTACTTCTGGAAGCAAGCTTTTTGATCACGATCGGTTTACCTTTCTCTCCCTACCATGCTAGTCTGAGCAGCATCCTTCCTCCACCTTTTTACCTCTTCTTCTCTTCTTCTCCCTTGTTATCGTCTCTCGCTCGACATTGTTTACTTTCTCCCTGCAACAAGAAGCGAACTGCGACAATGGCGATGCGAGGAGGGCCGCGTCTCCAGGTCGGCTCGGCCGCCTGGATTGCCGAGGAGAGGGACTCGGCCTTGGCCATTGCGCAATCCGAGATTGAAGAGTTTTCTTTTTCGGCGCGCAATGAAATGGACTGGCTCAACGAGCACATGGCCGAGATCTTCTCCGAGAACCAGATGTGCGTGTCGCCGCGTCGAAGTTGGTCGGCGCGTAGCTGACTGGGCCCTAGGAACGTCACCGAACTCTTCAAAACACCAGGGAAGCTGCGCGGAAAGACACCGCGGACAGCGAGGAAAGCAGAGCCCAATAGCCTGCGCGTGGTACGTGGTCCAGGCAGATGCTCGGGAGACGCGTGGCATGCTGACCAATTTCACACAGCCATTATCCAATATGTTCTCGGCGACGCCAAAGGGGGCGCCGAACCCTTTCACAATACCGAACCTCTCCCAACCGCGAAGCCCCAAGATCCGGGTAGCCGAGGACAAGTCTGACCCTCCCGTTGCCGTTCCTGGGAGCCCAGCCAAGCCTGCGGTGGTGTGCCCTCCGCACCGAGTGGAATCCCGAGCGCCAATTTCCCTCGCAGATTCCGGCTACCATGGGAGCCAGTCTCAAGACACAATGCCCTTTGATCACTTCGACAAGGATATCGAGATGTCAGATAGTCCCCAACGAGACATGCCCACTTCGGACCCCGTCTTCCCGCACTCAAGCGAGCCTGCAGCGCACAGCCGCCCGTCATCCGTTTCTGTTGATGAAACTTTCGAATCAGCAGACGAGAACCAAACGAGGCAACCCACGGCTTATGCGACGGCGAACACTGCGCCGACGCCTTCATCCGCCATTGTACAGCCAAGCAGCCCGTTCGCGAGCCGGACACGGCTACCCATCATGTCTCCACGCTCGCCTTCGCCGAGTAAGATGTCATCCCCCCTCAGGCAGTCACCCAAAACTTCGCCGCAGAGAAGACCTGTCAGCCCACAAAAAGGATTCCCGAATCCCAGCGAGAGTCTTATGGATGCTACCAGTAGCCGCCGTGACGAAGGTGATGATGAACAGGAGGTGGATGAGGTTCGGTCACCATCAGATGCGTCAAGCCCCATCAGGCCGATTGTGCGCAAGAGTAGCCTGAACTTTGCTTCGTTACCGGCACGTGAGCCGCTGGCTTCCAAGAAGAGCCTCGGCGGAGCTCGGATGTCACGAACAAGTCACCTGGATTTCAACCGTCAGAGCTACTACAACCGGCCTACTGGAGGGAAGAGTCTTGGCAACGCCATTCGGCACGAGAGTTCTGAGGATGATCACGACGAGATGGACATTGACGACAACGTGACCACCCAGCAGGACGAGTCTGCGACGCACAGCAAGACATATACCCAGCGGTTGCAAGACCAGATCAGCATGCTTGGAAAGGGACAGTCAAGTGGCCCGAGGCCGTCAAAATCCCTGGCAAACTCGTTGCCCTCGCAACAGAATGCACCGGCATCACAGAATCAGCCCCAGATAGAGCCCGCTCCGGAAGTCAAGAGGCCGTCTCCCAAGCCAAAGCATTCAGTGCCCGCGCCGGGCGCGTTTCCAGATGATGATGAGGACGACTGGATTGCCCCACCGAGCACATCTGCCGCGCCAGGTAACCCCAAGGCCGCTCCGTTGCAGGCATATCCTTCCGGCACCGTGGAATACGTGGATGCTAGAGAAGCAGTGCGCAGCTCCGAATTCGTGCTTCCCAAGAGCAGACTGGATTCTCCAGGCAAAGCCGCTGTCATGCCCGAGCGAACACCGAAACACGGCAAGTCCGCGTCTGTTCCAGTCTTTCCCACCATGGACCAACTCGACGCGGAAATGGGAGATAGTCCATTGAAGAAGACGATTTCCGTCTCGAACCCGGCCCTCTCCAGCGTGGCCGAAGATGACTTCGCTTTGCCTCCAAAATCCCCCACGCGAGCCTTCAAGGAAAACCCACTAAAGCAGGTCAAGAAAACGCTGTCGTCTCTGCTGAAGAGTTCAAAGGGCTTGATAGCGAGCAGTGCCGCAATCAGCGCCGAGGGCAAGTCATCATTACTACAGTCTCCTTCAACAGCAAATCTTGGATATCGCCCGGAGCCATCCGTTGAGTCCTTCAAGACAGCCGACAATGTCATGTACCCCGATCTATCGCAACAAATCTCCGCCACTTCTGCCCCGCTTAGCCCGGTGCGAAGCAATAGTTCGCGTAAAACGCGAGCCTCTGCTGAACGGGAGAGGCAGGAAGCCAAGGAGGAGAAGGAGCGAGAGAAGGAGAAAGAGAAAGAGATGAAGGAAGCAAAACGGCTGGCTGAGCAGATGGAGAAGCTCGAGAAGGTTCGCGAAAAGGAACGGGAGAAAGCCCGCGTGTTCAGCAAGGAGCAAGAGAAGATTGCCGCGATGGAGAAGCAGGTTGCATCACAAAAAGAGCTGGAGAACGATACGCAGACCCAAGCCCACTCGCAACCTCAAACTCTCCGGACCCCTGGACCGGCACCAAGAAACACCCTCAGAAGTCCAACCAAGACTACAAAAGCCACTCCCCACCGGACCAAGGGGCAGTCGGAGCAAGAGGGAAAGAACACAGCAGTCCCCTCGGATGAGCTCGACGTGGAGATGACAGATGCCACGACCACCATTCCCCCCCCATCGATCCCCCGCCCGGCCACAGCCTCGTCCATGAGAATTCCGGGCACAAAGAGGCCGATCAAGCCAACAAAAGAGGCAATGACAAAGTCGAAGCAAGCCCCGACACTAATCCGGGTCAATACCACAAGCTCACAGCAGACGCAGTTTCACCCGTCAAATAGCGTTCTGGCCGCGACACTGCAAGACACATTGAACCAGCCGCCCGGCTCCGCCAGACAGCTAAATGGCAAGGCGAGCCAGGCTTCTCTTCATGGAAAGTCATCTGTCCAAACCCTCAAGAACTCTGTCTCTTCTACAGGCCGACCCAAGGCACTGGAGCTGGCGGCCAAGCGGAAGGAACAGGAAGAGCGCGACGCGCAACGAAAGCGTGACGCAAAGCTGGAGGCTGACCGCAAGCGCGCCGCTCAAGAAGAGGAGCGCAAGCAAGAGCAACTCCGGAGGCTCGATGCCGAGCGTCAGAAGGAAGAAGAGCGGAAAGCGGCTCAGAGAAAAGCTGCCATCGAGAGGGCGAAGCAGACAAAGGCACCTCCTCCCGCCGCCAGACCGCAACCAAACGGCCCCCCGGAATACAGCACGGCAGAGAAGGGAACTCTCAGACCCCCGTCGCGGCTGGGTTCAACAATGCATCAGGAGAGCCGGCTTGTTAACACAGTTTTGTCAAACCCGTCAAAGGGACCCTCGAAGCGACCACTGCAACAAGATGCGGGCGAGGAAAGCTCCAGGTCTCAGCAACAGCGGGCACTGCCGTCGTATCCAGCCAAGGAAGCAAAACGCATGCGCATGAGCGAGGAATTTGATGAGGATCTTGACATGATGGATAGCCACAACCCGCGGATCATCAAAGGACCTCCTGTCAGGCCGTCAGGAGGGTTCAAGAAGGTAAGCGTGCCCGCTCGGACGTTCCAGCATCATAGTTCTAACCCTACGATGCAGGAACTGCAGGCCAAGTCGGTGTATGCCAACGGCTACTCCAACGCGCCACCGCCAAGCGCAAGGGCGGATCTCTTCAAGGCCACGGTCACAGCGCAGCACAACAGCCAGTCTAAAGCGGCGCACCCCCTCGACATGGCGCAGCTCTCCAAGGGCGCAATCCCCTTTGCGCAGAACCCTAACCAGGGCGGGCCATCGCATTATAAGACGCCTGCTCGACCGGTGGGCGGTGCCATCCCCAAGTCATCGGCCAAATCCGTGGTTAGGTCGTCCCCGCGGTACCAAAACGGTGAGGCGATTGAGCTACCGGACATCCAGACCGACGACGACAGCGACGAAGATGACGGCCACATGATGGTGGCGGCGTGGGCGGACTCGCCGGCGCTCAAGGCGGCGTTGCTCGCACAGGAACGGGTCGATCCGATGCAGGTGTTTGGCCCGCCGGCGCCGCTCAACATGGAGGAGGTGTTCAACAAGACAAAGGACCGGTTCCCCAAGTTCAGGGCGCGGACCAGCAGCGCGAATTGGAGCGGGACCGATCGGTTGACGGAGGAGGATATTCGGAAGGATTTGGCAGCGAGGGACAAGATGCGGCGTGAGGGCGGTTGGTCGTATGAGCTGAGTCGGGAGATGTGATGTCTTGGGGCCCGATTGTCTCAGTCACATTTGTTTTCACACAGGGTTTAATTTCTGATTTTCGGAGTATTGCTGTCTGGCGGCGGGCTTGGCGGATAGACTTTGCTTGGGCGAGATCATCATATCTTGGGCGTTTTCGTTGCTAGGGCGATTCTTTGGGTTTCGGAGATTGTTAGCATATCCATCGGGTTGGACGGGTGGGTTCTTCATTGCGAGCTGATGGGCTCCATTAAATGTTCAGACAGCAATCGAGATTTCGATCATGGACTTTGCATATCAGAGGTGCTCCCCCTGACTGGCTAACTGATCGATGCATGTTGTGATGTTGTGCGACCATGGCTGAGGTCAGCAACTGGAAGAGACATGTCATTCAGCACATGGCTTGGTAACGTTGCGACGGATAGCTAGTAACTGCACGGCATCAAATCCGAGGCTCGCGGGTTTGTCATACAACCGAGGATACTTGCGGTCGAATTTCACCCGCTCGCATTCACACGAAAATGGCTTATTTTCATCATGGCTTCGGCGAAGGGATGCGTGGGGTCTATTGCTCGCCAAAATCACGAGCTCTAAAAATGATCGGTTACCTTCGGGACTATGATAGCAAAGCGCGTGTGCACACCGATCCGACCGGGTGAACGATTTTTGTTGGTTGATTCGCTGATCGCAGCTGTGATCTCGGTGTGGTTGGACACGGGACTCGAAGAAGGATGGCAAGTTCCCGTCGGTTGTGCACTCCGACTCCCCCATGAACCAGCGTAATGGGATACAGCAAGCAAAATGACCTGAGACAGCCAGATGGTTGGAAAAGGAATTGACCCTCGAGGAGGATTGAAGGATCTCGCCGCCATCGCCAAGTAATACAAACAATAAACTGGGTGAGCAATCTAGAAAATGAGTACAACATTGATGAGGGCACAACAGAAATGTGATGCATCATGCCACTCCTTCTGAGTGCGCTGCGCTGCGCTGAACGGGGGATGAGTGACAAAGCGTGAGGCAGAACGCTCCAGGCAGTCAAGGACCCTAGTACGTCATATTGCCCGCGCAAAGTCACGGTGGGGGCCTCTAAAAACGGTGAGTCCCTGAGTTGCCCATGACAGCTGAGCTTTGTGGTTCCACAATTGTTTGGTCTCTGGCGACCTCTTCTCTTTTCCACATCTCGACCAACGGGCTTCTTACCTGGACAAAAGCCCAGTTGACCGATTTCGACTGCATAAAATCGGTATTTCTGGTCAGTTATTCATTCCAGTGATTTGTTGTCTCACTTTAGATAGCGATCGCTCTGCAGGGAGCTTGCACCCTTGCTGTGCCTCGTTGGCTGCCGCAAGTCTCCGAGCTTGTTGTCACAGGCTAGCCGCAAGCACCGCCGCGCCAGAAACTGCGCAAACAACAACCGACACATCCTCTGTGCAACTTGCTAACATTATCCTCAAACCCAGCCCTGCCCGGCCGCTCGCAATCCAAATTTGCCTCCTACCAGTCACTTTCATTCATTCGATACACCTCTCCGACAAGACCAGCTCTCTTCGCTCGATCCTTGCACCAGCAAGTCCCGCCCCGCACCGACACCTATTCTTGTCCCAACCACGCTCTTCCGAGTACTCACCGATTCGTGCCCAACCTTCCAGTCCTGCGACGACACGAGCGTTCTCGAAACTACCAGTTTTGCCCTCTTTTTTGGGGGGGTCGTCTGCGCCTGTTGGCTTGGCCCCGTCTTGGGTATTCGCCTAGCTTCGATTTTCAGGCAGGATCCACTACAGCGCCTCAACGAGGCCATCTTGAGCCTTTCATCCGCTTGCCCATCCTTGCTACTTTGTCGAAGCTCTGGACAGGACGGTAACAAACCAGTGGCTGATGAAGATATCCGCCCTATTGTCGGATCCGCTCTCTTTTCCTCCTTCTCCATCCGTGACCTCGGAACGGAGTCAAGATGGTCAAGCTGGACTACGACCGGGATTACTACGCAGACCTCGAACTGCCCGGACCGGCGGACGCTGCTGAGGTCAAAAAGCAGTTCAAAAAGCTAGGTATGTGACGAACCCAGTTGGTGAAAAGCGCATTGCTAATGGCGGCCACTTTAGCACTCAAGTTCCATCCAGATCGCAATCCCGGCAGAGAGGACGCGGCCAAAGAAAAGTTCCTGATTATCCAGGCGGCACACGAAATACTGACCGACCCTGTCACTAAATCTAAGTTTGATGCACACCGCCAGCGGACGTCAAGATACCCGGCAGCTTCCGGGGTCAGGGGCAACCCATGGCAGTCCATGGCGCAGGAGGTGAATCAGAAGTTCGGTGCTCCACCGAGACGACCCCAAATGCCAACGCGGGCCCCTGCGCCGACGGCGGCGTCAACGAAACATTGGGACTGGGCACAAAAGGCGAAATCCAAGACGGAAAATATGAGGGCAAATATGGAAGCGTGGGAGCGAGCGAGGCCACAGAGCAAACCATCCCAGCCTGGCGCTGCAGCTGCAGCTGCTGGGTCTGGTGCTCGTGCTTCCAGGCCCAGGGAGCCGCCGACCCCGCGGACGGCATCACAGGCGAGAAGGCAGGAGGCAGCATTCGGCACCAGGAAGACCGGGTATGCCCCGTTCTCGCCGATGGGAGATGAACCGCCTGTTAGGAACCAGCACTACAACACCGGCGGCTCCAACGTCAACGCCCCGCAATCGAACAAGCCCAGGCCGACGTCTGAATTTGTCGACCCGTTGACTGCCCAGTTCAACGAGACGTTCCTGGACAACCGCCAGCGCACGCCTTATGCTGCTAACGTCGGCGAGAAGACGAACCCGTTCGAACCCCTTAATGTCAACCGGGCTAAGAGTATGCGAGATGGCGCCAGGAGGTTCCAGGGCAGTGCTGAAGAGGTGCCGCCGCCGACACCTCCTCGTCAACGGAGCGCCAGCACGGGCTCGGACAACTTCAAGAGGTCGACAAGCGAGAACCCAGCTTTTGCCGAACCCACTCCTCCAAGGCCCGACTTCCAATTTCAGTCACGAGCGAGTGCCCGATACAGCCCTCATGCGACCGAAGCGAACTCGGCCCCTCCGACTGCTACCTTTTCGGGTCCAACCAGCTCCACCTCGTCCGTCAACAGCAGCGCCAACGGTCAGTCTCTTGGACGTTATTCTTCCGTAGGCGTTGTTTGCTAACAGTTCTTACAGCTACGGTGAACGGCGATGCTTCAGAGCAATCAAGGAATGGCGCCAAAGTGTATGAGTCTCCTTTTTCTACCAGCTCCTACAACTTCACTCCACATTCTTTCGCCAAATCACGCATTGAAACACCGCACTTGAGTAGTGGTGTTGGTGTCGGGATGTCTAATACGAAAAAGTTCGACTTCCCGGCCTACAAGTCTGAAAGCGCCAGTTCAACTCCCAGTGGAGAAAAACCAAGCCCTGACGTCAACTATTTCGAGGCGAGATTGCAAGCGCAGTTGCAGCACCTCTTGGGAAAGACTCGACTGCAACCCTACAACCAGGCTATGCCATCCGCCCCCAATGGCACTTTGCCCCCCCAAAAGACAGGACATTGGACCGACAAGTATACTGACGGCGCTTATCTCAATAGCTTCCCAGTTCCCGTCGATGATGCCATGAACCCGCCGGCCCAACCGGCTCGCTTCACCCGAAACAGTGCCGATAATATCAACACGCGGTTTGTAGCGGAGGAGAGGGCCGGTGCTAACTTCCAGTTCAGTGCGGGAGCAGCCGGCTCGGCAGACGACGGCTTTCTCAGGGCTAAAAACCGGGCTCGCGGACAGCAATCGCCCCTTAGGAACGAGTTTACGGCGCCTGCCGAGGCGGTTGATGGCGCTCAACAACCCGATGCTAGCAAAAAGCAGGGGGATTTTGTTCCCGAGCAGTGGAAGGAGGCATTCGGGCCTCATGTCTTTGTGCCGCCACGGTCGGGCAAACCGTCGGTTTCACCTACACGGCCTATGCGACCGATCAAGAAGCCAAGGCCGGTCCGGATGACTGCAGGAACAGCATGTATGGTGGACGACGACGAGACCAGTGGCGAGGACAAGGGCAAGGCCAGCACACCAGCGAGTGGTATCAATGGTTCTAGGAGCCCAAATGCCATGGACATCGATTCTCCACCACCGGGACCGCCGATCCCGCAGGCCCACGAGCCCCGGAACATCCACGTTGAGCCGACAAAGCCGGAATGGCGAGCAGGCCATGTCAACAGTGGAAATGGCGAGCCCAAGCTCGGGGCCGGCGTCAAGATCCCCAGCCTCAACCCCACCTCAGCGGGGTCCGAGGACAGCGAGGATTTTGCCCGCCCCGTGTTTGCCGAGTTCCGAAACGTCGAGCCCTTTGCCCAGAAACCCTCGGGTCTGAATTCCTTCGCCGACCTCGGCTCCAGCCTGCCCTTCCCAAGCCGACCCTCGGCCAAAATCCCGCTCGCCCACGAAAAACCAAAACAAGTCGACATCCCCTCCCCACCCGCCGCCCCGCGAGCGCCACCTAGCCTCTGCATCCCCGGCGCCAAGGTCAGCGCGCCCAAGTGGATGGAATACGTCCGCGACTTTGAGGCGTACTTGACGCAGTGGTACGAGTTCAACCGGAAGGTGACGGACCATTTTGCGGCGCGGCAGCGACAGCACGAGAAACATGGGCTGGCGTGGCTGAATGCGCAGGGGGAGGGCGGGGTGCTGGAGTACCTGCAGGCGTTGGAGACGGATAAGTTTGTGAGGCAAAAGTGGATGGCGGCTTGCGAGGCGCACGAGTTGCATTTTAGGGAGTTTCTAGGGGTGAGGGAGCGGGTTGTAGGGAGTGGCTAGTCTGCCTACTTCGTCTAGCTGTGGGAGGTGATAGTGGGGGGGTGGAGGGTAGTGGTGGTAACGATGGTGGTAGAAGGTGGAGGGCAGTTATCGGGGTGTATTTACTTGTATTGGCGGGGTGCTAGGTGGTGGTGTGCTTTTGTCTTGCGGTTTCTTTTCCCTGTGTTGTTTGTTGACTTTGGCTGCGGGGGGCCATTGGCATTCATATCCGCTCTGGTTGTCGTTGTCGTTGGCTTGGCTTGGCTTGGCTCGGTTGTTGTACTGATGTTATGTATCTGATACCCAAAGATAATTGGGAGCGGCCGGGAGAGGCATATGACATGGAGTTTTGTATCACGGGATTATCAATTTTTAGATATACACATGGATGGACTGAGATGTGTGGATTGAGGGACTGGAGTGATGGTTCTGCTTTTGTTTTTTCCCTCTGGGGCGAGATGGTGGTGTTGCTATATAGATACGTCTCATTAGGGTTATCAACTGCTGGGTCTTTTATGGTGTTTCTCTGCCTTGGCTTTCTTATCTCCTCGAACATTTGGTCTTGTTGTGTAGAAACGGGGATGCCCAGTTTGTGGGGAGCAATCCATCCGGGTGGAAGGGGCATAGTTGGGGAAACAAGAACGTGATAGACTGCGAATTACATGGCATGCTACCGGAAACCACCGTTCTGATGACAAGAGTTCGATATCTTTTTTGTTTTTGGTCATTGTTGGTGGAAATATCTCCAGAACTACGGGAGGCGTCACGGCGGTTGCCAGGATAGGTTTCAAGACACTTTTGGAGTGCACAACAATATGAATGTACCTTGATGGTCTGGCATGTTTTCTTTGCCGTTGTGTGGCTGACGTGAGAGCTCGCCGGAGTTGGGTTGGCTGGTGGTGAAACAGGAGCTGCAAAGCTGGGCTGAGTCGTGATTGGACAAGCAGTGGCTGGGAATGGGATTCGGAAATCGGGAAATTGAAATTGGATAGAGAGAAACGAGACTTTACACCTTGATGGGTGAAACAGGTCATTGGTTCCTAACCGCACAACGGATTACTGTGGACGTGACCCAGCCCTGTTGTTTAAATAAGGGAAGCATATTAGGCACCAATGCGGCATCTGTACGGATATTTGAGTTGTTTCTGATGTTTGAACCCTTTGTGACTTGTGACGGCATTCGAATTATCGAGGTTTGTGCTTGTAGTGGGTTATATTATTACCGTATCAAATACAAAGTCCCCGATAGTTACACTAGGCTATGGCGCCCCGCCAATCGGGCCCGCGCCGCCAAAGCGCAAGTTGTGACTTCTTGCAAAGCGGCACAGGATTTGGTTGAGTTCCTGGGCGCACTTCAGACTGCAACCTCGTCCCGTTTCCTTCCCGACATCAACCTCCCACCTCCCACCTCCCACACCGAGCCTATAAAACAGCAGTGCAGGGCCCGGTCTGCCGCCTGCCGTTGTGAATGCGGTCAGCGCTTCTTCTCTGCCGGAGATTGCGCATTACCACCAGCAGCTCCCTTGCCGCAAACCTCGCCAAGCGCACTCACTCACAGCAGCCAGTTTCCACGCGACCACCTCTGCGGCCATCGCTATCCCACCGCGCCGCTCAAAATACCACCAAACTTTTCAGCCCTGCTTCTTTTGCGGCCCTCGTTCGTTTCGGTTCGTCCACGCGCTCCGCATCCTCATCAGCTGCCGCGTCTTCTGCGCCTGCAATCCGCTCCCTCGACCCGTCTCCCAGTCCGCCCGACGCCATGAATGCGAACGGCGCCGCCCTCACTGCTCGCTCCAAGCGTAAGGAGCCGCCCCATGCCGGCGACAGCCGCCATCCGAAGCACCATCGTCCGAACGGGGACGTGTCTTCAGGCGGCGCCAACACACCGGACAGGCAGGAGGACTTTGAGGGCGACTACGAAGAGTTTGACGATCCCAGGTCGGCAGCCTTGCTGCCCACCGGTCCGGACACGGCCGAATGGCAGGCGACCATCCAAAATGTGGTGCGCAACGTGGTCTCGATCCGCTTTTGCCAGACGTGCTCCTTCGACACAGACTCGGCCTTGACAAGTGAGGCCACGGGCTTCGTGGTTGATGCCGAGCGAGGGTAGGTCGCTTGTGTTACACTCGACTGAGTCCCAGCTAACAAAAGCTGCGCAGCTACATCCTGACCAACCGCCACGTCGTTGGCTCGGGCCCTTTCTGGGGTTACTGCATCTTCGATAACCACGAGGAGGTTGATGCCTACCCGGTCTACCGGGATCCCGTCCACGATTTCGGCATCCTCAAGTTCGACCCCAAGGCGATCAAGTACATGCCAGTAGCTGCGCTACCGCTGCGCCCGGATCTCGCCAAGGTCGGAATCGAGATCAGGGTGGTGGGCAATGATGCCGGCGAGAAGCTTAGCATTCTGTCTGGTGTCATCAGCAGACTGGATCGCAATGCGCCCGAGTACGGCGAAGGGTACAGTGATTTCAATACCTGCTACTATCAAGCCAGCGCAGCAGCCAGCGGCGGCAGTTCCGGTTCTCCAGTCGTCAACATTGACGGGTACGCCGTCGCCCTGCAGGCAGGTGGCAGAGCAGACGGCGCCGCGACCGACTACTTCCTTCCGCTGGATCGGCCGCTTCGGGCGCTGAAGTGCTTACAAGAAGGCAAGCCCATCACCCGAGGCGACATCCAGTGCCAGTTTCTGTTGAAGCCGTTCGACGAGTGCCGGAGACTTGGTTTGACACCGGACTGGGAAGCCCAGACCAGGAAGGCCTTCCCCAAGGAGACAAACATGCTGGTTACCGAGATTGTTCTGCCCGAAGGCCCCTCACACGAGAAGATCGAGGAGGGCGACGTCTTGATCAAAGTGAACGGCGAGCTGCTCACCCAGTTTATCCGGCTCGATGACATTCTGGACTCTAGCGTGGGCAAGCCGGTCAAGCTGCTGCTCCTCCGCGGCGGCGAGGAGGTGGAGGTGGAGATTGAGGTTGGCGATCTCCACAAAATCACTCCCGATCGCTTCGTATCGGTGGCGGGCGGCAGCTTCCACAGCCTCTCGTACCAGCAAGCGCGCCTGTACGGCGTTGCCTGCAAGGGCGTGTTTGTCTGCGAGGCTGGCGGCTCATGGCGCTTCGATAACTCTGAAAACGGATGGCTGATTCAGACGGTCGACCAAAAGAAGACGCCAGACCTCGAGACGTTCATCGAGGTGGTCAAGAGCATTCCCGACAAGGCCCGCGTGGTCGTCACGTACAAGCACCTGCGCGATCTGCACACGCTCAACACGACCATCATCTACGTGGACAGGCACTGGTCCAAGAAGATGAAGCTGGCCGTCAGGAACGACGAGACCGGGCTGTGGGACTTCTCCAACCTCGCAGACGCTCTTCCCCCTGTTCCCCCCGTGCCGAGAAAGGCTGCCTTCATCCAGCTAGAGCACACCTCTCACCCAGCCGTTGCCGACCTGGTCCGGAGTTTTGTACACGTCAGCTGCACGATGCCCGTCAAACTTGATGGCTTCCCCAAGAACCGTAAGTGGGGGATGGGACTTGTCATTGATGCCGACAAGGGTCTCGTGGCCATCTCGAGGGCTATTGTCCCATACGATCTCTGCGACATCAGCATCACTATTGCCGACTCCATCGTTGTGGAGGGCAAGGTCGTCTTCCTCCACCCTCTGCAGAACTACGCCATCATCCAGTACGACCCAAAGCTCGTCGACGCCCCCGTTCTCAGTGCCAAGCTGAGCACAGAGGAGATCACCCAGGGTGCGTCGACCTACTTCATCGGCTACAACCGGATTGGGCGCATTGTCCACGCCGCGACGACGGTTACCGAGATCTTTGCGGTGACGATTCCGGCGAATTCGGGAGCGCCCAGATACCGCGCGGTCAACGTTGACGCTATCACCGTCGATACGAGCTTGAGCGGCCAATGCGGCAGCGGTGTGCTCGTCGCCCAAGACGGCACTGTCCAGGCGCTCTGGCTGACGTACCTCGGCGAGCGGAACCCTTCGACGCACCGGGACGAGGAGTACCACCTGGGTCTTGCCACCCCCACCATGCTCCCGGTGGTGAAGCAGATTCAGCAGGGCATCCACCCCAAGTTGAGGATGTTGTCTGTCGAATTCCGCGCAATCCAGATGTCGCAAGCCCGGCTGATGGGCGTGTCCGAGGAGTTGATCCACCAGGTCTCGCTGGCCAACACGGCGCACCACCAGCTTTTTATGGTCACGAAGCGCACCTTCGACCGCAACGAGCAAGAAGGCGCCATGCTCCTCGAGGGCGACATCCTCCTCAAGCTCAATGGCAAACTTATCACCCGGATTTCGGACCTGGACATCATGTACTCGCACGAAGAACTCGACGCGGTAATCGTGCGGGATTGCCAGGAACTGAGCCTCAAGATCCCCACCGTGGCGGCCGACGACGTCGAGACGACGCGCGCCGTCTCCTTCTGCGGCGCCATCTTCCACGCCCCGCACCACGCCGTCCGCCAGCAGATCAGCAAGCTCTTTAGCGAGGTCTATGTGTCGGCCCGGACGAGGGGTTCGCCGTCGTACCAGTACGGTCTGGCGCCGACCAACTTCATTACCCACGTCAATGGCAAGCCCACGCCGGATCTGGAGACGTTCCTGAGGGAAGTAGTCAAAATTCCGGATAATACCTGTAAGTTTTCCCCATTGCTTCTCTTCTACATGCTATGCGATGCTGACATGGATGTGTTCGGAAGACTTCCGGCTCAGGGCCATGACCTTTGACAGCGTTCCGTGGGTGGTGACCATGAAGAAGAATGACCACTACTTCCCGACCATGGAACTGATCAAGGACCCCAAGGAGGAGTGTGGCTGGCGGCGGGTGACATACGAGGACGGAAAGGTGATTCAGGGCGAAGGGCCGGACGGCGTCATGGCTCCTGCGGGTGAGACCACCGACATGGAGGTGGATGTTGGTGTGTGTGATAGTGTATAGTTTATAGTTTGGGAACGGCTGACGTTTCGTGCAAGAGGAGGGCTGGGTTCCATCCGTAGGGATGTAGCCTCTTTCCCCAACAACAAACATATACTTCCGGCAATGTTTGACTTGTATTGGGTGTACTGTATATATACTAGACCGAGGCATGGGCCGGCCGGTGCAAAGCACAGGCTGATAATAGAGAGACGGCTAGCGCGTTACTGCACGTATGCTTTTTTGTGTCTCCGGTACTCGCTATTATTGTCTTGGGCTCATGATATAATATCACGGCCCCGATGTCCATGCGTCTTCCATGTGGTTGGTTCCTCAACTTCGACGACGAAGAGGGAACGCGCCCTCAGCTTTTGTCAAATCAAATAACTCACCCAAGCACCCTTTTCCGGGGCCATTTCATTAGTCACCCGTCTGTCACACCAAATCTCAGCGTAAAAGGTGTATTTTTTTCTCCACGCTGATATCACATGCCTGTTTGTTTCCATGATGTCCGTCGGTGCTGTGTACCACATGTCCAAACCACTATGGAACGACGACTACCCATCCATCCCAGCCCCTATATTGTATTCCCTTGTGATATACTCCGGCAGCGAGCTGCTGTCACCTTCCCAAACCTCTCGGGCATCTTTTGGAAGTCAGTCACTACTCCGCCCGGAGGTCGTTTCCAAGGTCCATGATGAATAAACTCCCTGCTCTCGTTATCCATCGAGAACCTCCCGCTCCCAAGAACCCCAATCAACAACCATCACCAAACCATACATACCCTTATCCGTCCTACCCGTCGGTTCGGGTCTCCCACTGTCACCTCTTCTCCCAAACCTCCTGCACTTGTGCCGCTTCCGCTGTAGCCACATCAGCTGGTAATAGCCCCGAGGACGAAGATGGCGGTGACCCGTCGTTCGTGTCGTCTTCCTTGCTCGGCTTGTTCGCCTGCTGCCCGCTGCTTGGATTCTTATTATCCTTGCCTTCCCCTACTGCCCTCTTAGACTCCGGCGTCGACGTGTTTGCGGCCCCATTCCCATTCCCATTCCCATTCACCGTCGGATCCGGATTCGGATTCGGATTCGGATTCAAAGTCAGGACAGCCCCCTTCTCCACGACAGACGCCTCACCAGACTGCTGCTGCTGCCGCGGTGCCACAGGCTTCCGAGGCGACGCCACGGGCGATGAGAAAGCCGTCTCCGACTCCAGCACGCCGTCCAGCATCGACTCGCCGCTGATCGACTCTCCCCGGCTATGCCGATTCAACAACCCCGTCGCGGCGGCGGCGGCATGATCATCCGAGTAATCGGCCGTTGTCCTCTTGGAAGATATCGACGTGCGCGTGCCATCGTCCGGTTCCGATAATACCATGCCGTAACCGCCATTACTGCTCTTGGCTGTGGGAGTAGTAACCTGCGCTAGCGACGCGCGGTTTTTGTTGCCGCTGGATTTGCCCCAACTTGCGCCCCACCCGCTACTCCGTTTCCCTTCGCCAGCTCCATCCCCGGCCGTGCTGTTTCTCTTGCTAGCAGCAGCAGCATTGCTGTTTGCTGTGGTGTTATCGTTGCCGGCAGTCGTCGTTGTTGTCGACGACGACGACGACGACGACTTCCCCCATGCGGCCCTCCGCTTCTCGCCGGCCCACGCGGCCCAGCTATTCACAAACGCGCCGGCCTTGCTGCCGACCGTCTGCATCGTCTGCTGTGCTTTGCCGAGATCAACAGCAGCAGCATTCTTTTCCCCGCCACCACCGCCACCAGCCGCCGCCGCCGCCGCCGCAGCAGCAGCAGCACCGCCAACATTCCGACCGTGGTGCTGCTCTCCCCCTTGCCTATCCTCCTGCTGTGACTGCAGCGCCCTGGCCTCCTCATTCTTCCGCCTCTGCGCCTCCCTCAGCGCCTCCATATCGGCGTACAGCTTGTTAAACAAGGTGCTCGCCTTCTCCCTCCCGGCGGCCAAGTTCCGTCCCAGCACCTCCCGCCCCTGCGCAAACCGCTCGTCCCAGTGCAGATCCTGCACCTGCTGGGTGATCCGCCTCTGGATATCGTCAATCGTCAGGCCACCGGCGCACGGGTGCTTGGGCTCGACAATGTCAAACAGGTGGGAGTCGGTGTGGGCGTTCCAGATGCGGAAGTTTTCGGTGCGGGACCAGGCGTCGACGAAATCCGCGCCAAAGTCGTGGGACGGGTCGCCGTCAATGTCCGGGAGTAGCATGCGCGGGTTGTGGGCGTGCTTGGCCAGGTGTGCGCGGTACTTGACGGCCGAGATGAGCGAGAGGAGGTACTCTTCGAACTGCACCCGGATGAACTCCTCGCTGCCGACGTAGCCCATGGTTTTCGGTCGACTCGGGTTGGCGTCGTCCCACGTGTCGTTGACGTTCTGGGTGATGAAGTCCATCCAGCGGCGGTCGGGGGTCGAGAGCTGCAGGGCGGTCTTGAGGGAGGGGGAGGTGATGTTGATGGAGTCCTCGTCGAGGTTGATGAGGATGTCGCTGTAGCGGTCTTTCTGCTGGAGGAGGAGGGAGTTGGTGCTGCCGACGATGTAGGATTTGGTGCCGAAGTCGGCGAGGATGTCGAGCTGTTGGAGGGGGGTGTACGGCCCGAACAAGCTTCCCTGTGGTCGTAAGAAAGTATGAGCATCACCCCACCATAGTATTTCAGGGAGGGGGGTTACAGTCGTAGGGAGTCCCTTTCATACCTTGCCAAAGATCTGTAATGGCAACCCCATGTACGAGAGCAGGGAGTTCCGGTCACTGGTCCGCAGGCTTGTCGGCATAGACAGGTTCCTCTGGTAGCTGTCCAGCTCTGGCCCGGCAGAGTCCTGCAGGTTGCGAAGAAGTCCCGGGATTAACGATATTAGGGAGAACTGGGTCAGGCATAGGCGCTCGCAGCGGGTGCCAAAGAAGAGCATCTACAGGTACGAAAACGATCACAATCAGCTACCATTGAGAAGCCACATGGAGCCACACACACACACACACACACATCCACATCCGCACCCCCTCACACACACACACAGAGAGATTGCTCGCGAGGGTGTTAGTTACCTTGGGTTGCAACAGACAGCACTTGAGCAGCACGAGCGTCTGCCACCTAAACTCGCGCACCAGTTCGCGGAGGCTCAGGCCGAGGTACTGGTCCCTGTCCTCGTCCTCGTGCATCAGGCCGCGAGCCTTCTCGTCGGCCAGGCTCTCCTGGAAGCGGCGCAGGATCTCGACGTCGGTGAACTCGCGCTGGGCGAACCAGGCCTTGGTCACGACGCTCAGCCGCTCCCGCAGCACGCCAAAGTACTGCGGGCTGTCGGCGATGACCACGACGGCCTTCTGGACGGTTGACCGCGTCACGTCGGCGGGCCGGTTGAGCAATTGCGAGGCGTCCATCTGTCGGGTGCACGATATGCCGAACAGCGAGGTCGCGGGTGCCGAGTCGGTGGCCGGGCGCAGGAGGGTGAAGTAGGAGAAGTCCTCGGTCAGTCTGAGAGTTTTTGGCGTGGTTAGCAGGTCGCCCCGGGGCGGCGCAGAGACGCAACTGAAACAAGAGCATACGCATGGGCGCCGTCACTCAATGCCATGAAAGGCAAGAGACTCCAGTCGTATTCGACGGCCGGGTCACGGCCGTCCTCGACGCCGAACCATGTCTCCACCTCGGGACCGCGGGCATGGTGGAAGTCGACCACCGAGACGAGGGGGATGAAGCCTTCCGTGGCGCCCTTTTCGGCCGTCGGCGTCGGAGGGACGGACATGGCTTGCTGCCGCTGTCGAGGGGAGGGGGGGGGCTCTTCCTTCGGGTTGTGAGCACGCTGTTGGTAGGCTCAGCCTCCCCTTGGACGATGATGCACGATGTTTCCGGCGGCGACGGTTATGAGACCACTGCCATGCAGATGCAGCATGAGCAATTGGCGGTTCTGTTGTCCCGTTGTAGTAGAGTCCCCCTCTCAAAGTCGACGGGCCTGGCGTCCGGATCTGAATCGGAGGGCTCCAAAACGCAAAAAACAAAACAAAATTTACAGAAGGGGAAAGAAAGCAGCGGGGTTTTGGCGTTGTCAACCGGCAATGACAACAACTAACTCGGCCGGTAAATAAAGCTCCAAACTTTTTGGCTTGGTCAAGAAACAAACGGAAAACAAAGTTGGCCAGAAATTGCCCCCAATGTCCCAGAAAGAAAAGAAACCCGTCGGCCAACTCTCTTGGTCTCCAATTACTGTAGTTATTTGAAGCGCCAAGGCGCGTGTCTCGCTGGCAAAGGCGGTCAGCATGGAAGGTCGCGGAGGCTGCAGACGCCGCAGAAGCCCCCGATGGGTCGGTGACGTGCGGAATCTCGACTGGATGCTTGGCGCTAGGGGTTTCACTGCCGGTGTCGGTGAGACCCTCGATTGGCGCTGACCACCCCCAATTGGAAATAGCTGAATCGCACAGCAAACAGCAAAACTACCACTCAACTCCCACCTGGTTTTTTTTATTTATTTACCTCCTGAAATTCCATGCTTGACACTAGCATCTGTAAGTCATCTGCGAGTCTATGGAGCGGATACAACGAGGTCATCGGATTTGCAAAGCTCATAGCAAGCTGTCAGAGAAGGAATAGAATGTGTCAAACAGGCGACGAGAGGCGCATCTGAGCCGTTGTAAAACACCCGGTACCACCTCCTCTCCCCCCACCCCCCCTACCTTATCCAAGGCCACCAAGGTACTATACGTAAAAGCATGTAAGAGAGCCAGTGTCTTCGGTGCAGTACGTAGTAGACGACGAAGTTCATAATTATGCACGCCAATAACTACCATCCAATCCAGCCCAATCGTCTCTGCCACACCAACTTGGTCATTCACGTCTCTCGTGTAACCACCATCTTCCAGCGTCACGCGGCATGCGATCACTGCCCATCCCAGGACTCCCGCCCAATCTAGTCAAAAACCGCTGGCAGCCGATGCGCTGCGGTGCAGCCCGACGCCGCTGTAGTTGCTCCATCACGACCAGACCCGTTTTCTTCCCAGTCCTTCTTCCAAACGCCGATATAAGCAGCCATCGTCAGCGATACTCGTGCCATCTCTCTGTTATAGCCCCGCTCTGTAATTTGCGGCTTCACCCTCACACGGTCTCCCCCCCTTCGCTTCATTGACCGAGGTACTGTTGAGCCTCCATCTGTCCCACACTGGCCGTTTCCACGTTGTGGTAATCCAGAATCTCCGAGTACCTGTTGCATAACCACGTCAGCGAAAACAGTTCCCGGCCACGTCCAAAGCCTCGCTGGAGACTTACATCATGATCTTCCATGTGTCGACGGGCAGATCGGCGTCATTGAAGCTCCAATCAAACTTCTCCTCCGCTACGGGCTCGTCGGTGGGGTCGTGGTACGGAGCCAGGTACTCGTGCGCCAGGGCCTCGGTCGCTGTTATCCGCTTCTTGGGATCGAAGACAAGCATACGCTCCAAAAGGTCAATGGCTGGTTGCACACGTCAGTATTCACCCGAGGTTGCATGATGAAAAGGCGAGGCGTACCAGATGCGTCGGCGTTCTTGAACTTGTTCTTGAGCGGCTGCCTCTCGCGCTGGGGGAGGGACTTGACGAATCGCAGAGTCTAGGTCTCGAATCAGCATTTCCGTCGCCTTGTTTATTTTCGAGTCCCCGGCAGGCAGACGTACATTTTCACTCGCAATGGTATTAATCACATCATCAGGCGGCGTGCCCAGAAGCTCCGTGATAATGGAGAACTGGTTGACGTGGTCCTTTCCGGGGAAGAGCGGCTTGCCCTCGAGCATCTCGGCAAAGATGCAACCGGCGCTCCAGATGTCGACCTCAACATCGTATTTTTGCCACGTGAGCATGATCTCGGGCGCCCGGTAGTACCTCGTCGATACGTAGCCCGTCATCTGAGGGTCCTGGATGCGCGCCAGGCCAAAGTCGCAAATCTTGAGGTCGCAGTTTTCGTTGACTAGGATGTTACTGGGCTTCAGGTCCCTGTGGACGACGCCGGCCGAGTGAACGTATTTCAGGCCGCGCTGCTGAAGCGTTAGCCAGCTGTCCGGCAATCCATGGGAATGCAGAGACGCACCATAATCTGGTAGAGGAAGTACTGGATAAACTGCTTCTCAAGGGGCCGCGAGGTGAGCAGCCGATGGAGATCGGTGCCCAAGAGCTCTGTGACGAAGTAGCTGGAGATGGGTCAGCGAGCGCCGCCAAGTTTTGCGTCTGGACTACCTACATATCCTCGAGCGGGGAAATGAAGATATCGCTGAGTGAAATGACCTGTGGTAAAGCCGTCAGCGGTTGTGCCGGGGGGGGGCATCATGATGTATGACGGTTTGGAAGACGAACGTTCTCGTGCTTCAGGTGCTTCAGCAGCTTCAACTCGCGGTATGTCCTTTTCGCCAGCACCGGGGTGCTAAAGGGCTTCATGATCTTCTTGATGGCAACATTCTGGCTGGTGAGCTGGTCTTTCGCAGAGCTGAATGGAGGTTACCCCTCGTCAGCTCCCAATCCCACGCAGCATAAGCGTCAAGGGCCGAGACACATACCAAACCAGTCCAAATGCGCCCATGCCAACGGGCTGGAGGTCGGAATACCTATTTGTGGAATCAGCCAACTCATCCTCCTGAATAATGCATCCCGATTGTCATACCTCGAGGTGATCTCAAAGGTGGTCCCAAAGATCTGGGCGCGCACGAATTCGGCCATGGCGAGCGATCTGATGACGGAGGTGCTTCACTGAGCGCGCGAGAGCTGAAGTGGGTGCGGGGCAACGACCGAGTCGCGCGGGGCAATCGATCAGCGGAATTGGGAGAATATTTGTTGAGCCCGCTGCTCGGCGATGATCAATCGTAAAGACGGTTGGATATGGCAAGCCTTTTCAAAGCGAACGAACGAAAAGAAAGCAAAGAATCGACGACTGTGCAAGATTTCCGGGCGCTCTTGTTCGATAATTTCTCGAAGGCGTGGTGGGGAGCTCGGGCTAACAGCGGGGCCAGATGCTTCAGAACCAGGTCCTGGAGGCGAAATGACAAAAAAGTTAGCGCGCTCTCTCGCAACAGGGTTGCACTGGACGAAGCAAATGCGGACCGTGTGGGGGGGTGCGTTTTAGTGGGCGACTCGGCTTACCCACTGTCAATGTTTAGCAGCGTGTCAAAGCCGGGCGTCGCTCGCTGTCACAGTCTCGCTTTTCTCGGCTGCGATAGGCTTTAACCGTGGGGGCTGGAATGGGGGGCGCGATTCGTCGATCGCGGCTGCTTTGGAGGCGGGGGAAGGGGGGTTGACCGGCAGGCAAGAACAAGCCGGTTTAGGACTGGCTACCAGGCTGGATTCCGCTTGGGTTGCTTGTCGAGACCGGTCAGGAATGTCGCTCGTCGGTATCTGTCCGGAATCGCAATTTCGGCAAGGTGGACTTTGTCGAGCCGGTCGTGGTGCTGGTTAAGCTTTGGGCACTTGTCAGAGACGAGTCGTCCTCGCGCGCTGCTTGCAGCTCGGGTGTCGTTGGCGATTACTTACGATGTATTCCGGCACGATTCGCGTCGAGGCAAGCCGAGGGTCGAGGGCCGATAGACGTCAACGGGGCGACTTACTTCTCGCTGCAGTGTTTCCGCGGAGAGTGTGTGAAGGGAAAGAGGAGAAAGTGCGAGCGAGGTTCAGCAGCAGCGAGGATGATATGAAGCACGCCAGAGTGGGCGGAGGCAAGATCAAGTATTCGGGCAAGCTACCTCGAGCTGGGATAGTGCAGGATGCAACGCGGGGCCGGCCGGGTTGGAGAACAGGATGTCAGAAATCTTCCAAATTCCATGGCACTCCCGCTTTCCCGTCTGCCCCGAACATCCAATCCCACTTGTGGTGCACCACCACCACGGTGCATCGCAGCGCAGAGCCCCCCTGGCCTGCCGTTTCGATGCGACTTGTGGTTTGTCTACGCAACCTCCGTCCTCGGACGCATATTCTAATTGGTTTTTGGTTTCAAGTTTGTGACGGCAACTCAGCTACGGTACATACATACCTTTGCGGCTGTCGCGTGGTCTCTTGTGCACCCGCCGGCGATTATTCTCTCATCCTGATACTGCTGGCACCAGCAGCAGTGTTCCCTATTCCCAAAATCACAGGTTGCAGATCTTTGGGCAACCCTGCAGCCGGATGGATGCTTTCATGCTTCGCGGGTCCGCAACAAGCGCCGGGCGCTCGTCTTGTCAGAAAAAGTGCGATGACGTAGACCGGATGGTGGGGTGCCTCAGAGCCCTGTCACAACAGTCTAGCCAATCGCCAGCCGCCCATCCTTCGAACTCCCCCGCCTGACACCGTCTCCAGGACCAGGGGCCTCGACCATCGATTTGGCGGGTGTGTAACAAAGACACTCGATTTCATACTTGGGCCGGGGAACTTGCGCTGCAGCTCTTGTACCATATTGTAGCGGCTCATGTTTGCTTACATCCGCCACGGGATCCATGCGGTACATGGAATGGGTATCCAGAGACCAAAAGACCAGCAATGGGCGCGGAAGAGATGCTCCGGCGACGAGAACTGGACCCCCAGAGCCATGGTCCATGATGCCTGGCATGAGATAGAGGATATCCCTAACCGGTCAACGCTGTCTGCAGCCCTTTTGCCCCCAAAGCTGACTGTCTGTTGCCGCCCACTGCGACGTATGCTTTTCAGCTTCAGCCGCTTCATCGTCACGATCCCATCCACATTCATTGTTGCCATCCAGGGTCCGAATGCCAAGCTCGCAACATCCCGAGATCAGATCTTTGAGATCATCAGGGGGCGGCAACAATGGAGGCAAATTCGGCTTTTCCAGGAGCAGATCAATTGATAAAAATATAAAAGTACCCTTACATACATATGTAGTAATGAGAGAGATCCGTGAGGTATGTACATACGCACCGTGTAAGCCACCACAGGCCCCGAGCATCAGCAGGCGCCGAAAACTCGCCTACCTGCCCACTGTATGTACCTGACCGACTGCAAAGAAGGACAGCTAAGGCATGAACATGTATACGTACACATTCATACTGTCGGGGACATACCCAGTCAGGACCCTGATTTTACCGTGCAGGTATAGCGCGAGATCCAAAGTCACAAGCACAATGACGACAGACGGGCAGTCGCTGGAGGGGAAAAACAAAAACCATCGAGGCCAGACAGGACCGTGCCCGAAGTGGGCTCGATGAGGTGCCGCAAAGCGGGGCTCACATTCCCGGCCAGCCATGCACAATGACGTCGGGTTGACCGGGCCCCGTTGAGTTTACCCCGCCCACTGCACGTCCCGCCATTTCCACGCCTGTAAAGACAGCTGTCACTGACTGCTCTTTGAAACGAGTCAAATGGTACGGTAAAGGTAAAGAAAGGTAGCCAATCATCAATATCCGAGATACCGCCAACTCAACAATACAAAAAAAAAAAAAAAAAAAAAAAAAAAAACCAACAATTCTTCGTTCAATTACCAGAAGTAATGTCTGGACATACCTGGAGACTCGAGAACTGAACAGTTGTTGTGGAGTTGGTGTCTCCACCATCAGAGCCCACTAACTACCTAACACCTAATAGACAAACCTGCAAGATTCCAAGACACGCTAACACCAGCCGAGAGACCCTGACTACGGATATTGTGCAGCGGGCCCGGGGAGCATGACCCCCGGAACCGGCGCCTCCCGACACTAGGCTGACCGCCCTGGACTCACAGAGCCCCATCCTCGAGGCTTGTTGAGGTCTTACCCAGCGGGAACTCCCAAAACCAAAACATAAGGTACGGCCAGGGCACAGGAATGGCCTCTGGACGGCAAAAAATCAAAGTAGCAAGAGATATTTCAGGGCGGCCTGCGTATAATAGACATACGGATATGAAAGCACGGGCTGTATTTCCAGTGTGGGCATCGAAATCAAAAATCGGAATTGTTATCAGTTCCTCATTCTTTTCCTGATATGACTTTGTATGTATTATACCGTTGAAGGTAGAGCAACTTAGCTACGGGGACTAGGTTTATTTCAACCAACATAGCCCAGTTATTGCAAACGGAACCCCCCTCCACACACACACGGATACATCTCTCTTTACTGGTATACTTGATGCTGTTCGAGGGGCCAGGTTGGCGGTAGTCGTACTCACAAAACACTAAACAAGTCGCTTTCATTTTTTCAAAAGAGAAAAGAGGCGTGCAATTCATCTCCAACAATACAAGGAACAGGAACAGGAATAGGAATAGGACGCTGCTGCATCTTGCCCTCACACCAACAACCAACAGCCAACCCTTTCTCCAGCACCGGCAAACTCAACCTGCATGCTTTATCACTGACACCATCACCCCCATGGCCTCTACAACGCCCACCTCCTCTCCCACCACACAAAGCTATTAATAAGTCACCCCCAGGAATACCATCAGACAAGCGTTAACAAAGCCAGCCGCCACAGCACACATCGCCCAGGCTACCACAACCTAGTGCTTCCAAGCCGGGCCGTCTGCATCCTCCACCTCGGTTAGAGGTGGTAGAGGTGGTGGCTCGTTCGGACGCCCGTCATCCGAAGCCTGCTCCTGGGGCGTGCCCGAAGACGAGTCCAGGTCCGGAGACGAAATTTGCGAGGCAAGCTCCAGCGACTGCATCGAAGACGATTCCGGCCAGGACACCGCTTGATTCTCTTGCCGACCTTTCCGCAGAGAGCACTCCTCCGCAGAGCTCTCCGTACCATCGCCCCCTTGACCAGAGCCCACCTCGCCCTCGTCCCACCCCGTACGTCTCGCCCCCCGGCCCTCATCGTCATCATCTTCCTAAGAGCTCGCCGTGGAAGCCGCCGCGGCTGCCGACCTATCTATCTTAAGCGGCTCGATGTTCCAGATGCCCTCGGCATACTCATTGATGCAACGGTCCGAGCTGAAAAACCCCATGCGCGCCACGCTAGTGATGCACTTGGTGATCCAGCCTTCCTGGTCACGGTACGCCTCGTCGACCTCGGCGTGCGACTGGACATAGCTCGAGAAGTCGTCCGAGACGAGGTAATAGTCACCGTGCTCGCGCACGGCCGAGACCATGCCCGCGAAATCCTGCGGGTTGCCGAAGGTGCCCTTCTCGATCTCCTCGAACACGCGCGCCAGGTCCGGGTCGACCTTGTGCCCGCCGTAGAGGTGTGCGTGGCGCAGCTCCTCGACTTCCTCGGCGAGGTGGCCGAAGAGGAAGATGTTTTCCTCACCAATCTCGCGCGTGATTTCGATCTGGAAAGTCAACAAAAGTCAGCAAAGCCTTCTTTTTCTCCGTCTCGGCGGGACAAACACCCACGTTGGCACCATCGCAGGTTCCAATAATGAGACCGCCATTCAGGACAAACTTCATGTTGCTGGTACCCGATGCCCTGTGGTATGTTAGCTCATGCCCTTACTGGTCAAAACACACCGACATAATAACTTACTCAGTACCGGCAGTTGAGATATGCTCGCTGATATCCGAAGCCGGAATGATCATCTCGGCCTTGCTCACATTGTAGTCTTCCAAGAAAACCACCTTGAGCAGATCGCCAATGTCCTTGTCATTGTTGACCACGGCGCCGACGCTGTTGATCAGGTGAATGATCTGCTTGGCCATCCAGTAGCCCGGCGCTGCCTTGCCGCCAAAGATGGACACGCGCGGCAGCTGCTTCTGGCGCTCCTCGGGCGTCATGGCCTTGAGCGTCAAGTAGCGGTGGATGGCGCCAAAGATGTTCATCTGCTGCCGCTTGTACTCGTGGATGCGCTTGACCTGCACGTCAAAGAGCGCCGCCGGGTTGACAATGACGCCCGTGGAGGCCTTGATGTGCTTAGCCAGGCGCACTTTGTTGGCGTACTTGATCTCGGCCCACTCCTTGCGGAACGCCTCATCGTTGACGTGCAGCTCGAGCTTGTTGAGGGCCGTCAGGTCGGTCAAAAATTCGTGGCCGCCCGTCTTGCTCGCAATCAGCTCAGACAGCCGAGGGTTGGCTTGGTGGAGCCAGCGCCGGGGCGTGATGCCGTTGGTCACGTTGGTGAACTTGTCGGGGCCGAAGATCTCGACAAAGTCCTTGAAGATGGTGGTCTTGATGAGGTCCGAGTGCAGCTCGGCCACGCCGTTCACCTTGTGGGAGCCGACGATGGCCAGGAACGCCATGCGGACCATTTGGGGCTGCGACTCCTCAATAATAGAAACATCACGCAGAAGCTCGCGGTTCTTGGGGAACTTGCGCTCGACCATCTGCAAGAAGAAGAGGTTGATATCGTAGATGATCTGGAGATGCCGCGGAAGGAGATGCTGGATCAGCGGGACAGACCACTTCTCGAGGGCCTCCGGGAGCACGGTGTGGTTGGTGTATCCGAAGGTGTTAACAACGATGTTCCAAGCCTCGTCCCACTCGAGGCCCTCGAGGTCGATCAGGATGCGCTGAAGCTCGACAATGGCCAACGTCGGGTGGGTATCGTTGAGCTGGATGGCGACCTGGTCGGGGAACTCCTTCCACGGGCGGTTCGTCTTCTTGAACCGGCGGACAATGTCATATAGCGAGGCAGCAACCCAAAAGTACTGCTGCTTGAGGCGCAGCTCCTTGCCGCGGTCGAGATTGTCGTTGGGATAGAGCACGGCGCTGATGGTCTCGGCGCGCTGCTGGTCGGCCACCGAGCTCTCGTAGTCTCCGCTATTGAACTTTTGGAAGTCAAACTCCCCACTGGCGGCCTTGCTAGACCACAGCCTCAAGTTGTTGGTTGTCGGGGTGGCGTATCCAGGAATGGGCACATCATAGGCGACGGCCCTGACTGTCTCGCCGCCTTCCCAGTGGCAGATGGTCTTGCCAGATTCGTCCGCCGACTTGGAGACATTGCCATAGAATTGAATCTGCGCTGGGTTAGCCAATGCCCGGGCTTGGTTTCTTAGTGCCGCGACTCACATCAACAGTCACGTCGTGTCTGGGGAACTCCCAGGGGTTAAAGTCAAGCCAGTAGTCCGGCACCTCAACCTGGTAGCCATCGATGATTTCCTGCTTGAAAATACCATAGCGGTACCGCAAGCCGTAGCCCCAAGCCGGGTAGTTCAGGCTGGCGAGACTGTCCAGGAAGCAAGCAGCCAGGCGCCCCAGGCCGCCGTTGCCCAGGGCAGCATCGTGCTCCTGCTGGATGACATCCTCAATGCGGAAGCCGAGTTCGGCAAGGCCGTCTGCAATCGCCGCGTCAGCAACACAGTTCCCTAGCTGTACATTCACCAACCGCAAAAACGGAGCTTACCCTTCGCCAGGCCCTTCTTCCCCACGTTCAGCATGGCATTGTCCAGCGCCCGGCCCATCAAGAACTCCAGACTCAGGTAGTAGACGCGCTTGCTGTCAGCAAAGGTCTGGCGCTGCTGGGTGCGGTTCCACTCCAGGATCAGGCGGTCGCGGAAGGCGAGCGAGCAGGCGGCGTAGGCGGCCGTCTCGTCGCAGTTGTACATGCTGCGGGCCAATGTCGTCTCGACGTGGCGCACCACATCGCGCTCGAAGGCATCCTTGTCCTTGAAGCCGCTGACCTGGTGTTTCCGCCAGGCCTCGCGTTGGGGTTCGGGGATGGAGGCTAGAGGTGGGTGTGTTTGTCAGCGCTCTGTTTGCTTTCCTTTTCTATCGGGGGGCCCTCGCGGGGGCTCGCAGTTCCATTGCTCCCCCAACGTCACCCCGCATTGAAGCTGGTGAGGGGCAATTCGAAGTGGGGAGCTATGTGAAGCTCCTCAAGCTCCTCGATGATGAGGAGAAAAGACCGACACAACACACATTAACCAGATACGACGAAGAGGGCAATGGAATACCTTCAACATGCTTGATCTCCCCGGGGCCAAAGCCAGTGAGGGTGCGCTTGTGCTTGGGCCGCGAGATGCCTGCCGGGCCGACAGAACCCTGGATGTCGACAATTGGAGCCCCAACCGACGGCCGCCGTTCTCTGAGTGGGATCCTCTCGGACGCCATGCTATCGGCTTCAATTGATCTTCTTGAACTGAGGCAGAATTCCGCAAGAAACCTCTCAGAAGTTCCAAGAGGCTGGAAAAAGAGGGGGAAAGATAAGAAGCAGGCAGTCTTGGTCCCGGTGATCGGATCTGACGATGAGCTCACGCAGAAGTGGGGTAGCTCCACGGAACTCTTGATGGCGACTTCGACTGGAGAGGCCCTACGGCTTCTTCTGAGATAGTGACTTGCGCTTGGTGGATCAGAAGAGCGGAGCCAGGCAGTGCTGTTGGCCGTCCGCCGTGTTGGTTAAGAATGCGGAGGGTACTGTAGATGCTGCAATAGACAAGAGTAAGGTAGGTGGTAGGCAGGTACTGTATGCACGCGTAGCAAGAGACGACCCCTCGATGCGAGCGCCCAGCAAGAAAGGACCCGGCAGGAAACAATCACCGGATGCAGACAAGACCTTGGAAAGCCAGGAAAGCAAAACCGGGGAAACTGGGGAAACTGGAATGTGCGAGATGCCACAGGTATAACCGCGGCCAGGCATCCTACCTTTATTAAAAGAGGCCCAGCCAACCTACCTAACTTAGTAACAGGACGGGGCAAGTCTGAATCCTGCCCAGTGGTGTTACCGACCTCCACTCCTCTTGCCCGCCCCTGTGCACCTTCGCCAGGATAACTTGCTGAGCCTGCCCTGGCGATGACAACCTCGAGCTCCAACCCATCCTTGTCCTATCCTGCCTAGCCTGCAGGAGCTCCCGGGGACACAGCAGGGCAATGGAATGGAAGAGGGCGGGGAGGGAGAGGGGGGGGGGACCTCAACGAACAGTCTTGCTTCTTTCTTACTGGCTTGCTGACTGTCGTGATTGGGCCTGTAATCGCGTGCATATCCACATTTGGGGAGGCTTTCGGCGGGTTGGTCCTGGGTTTCAGTTTGCCTTCTCTGCAACGCCGTTGTCAGACGCAGGCAGGCAGATAGTAGGCTAGGCGATGCCATCATCCCCGTCAAGAAAGCCATCGGATGCCGGCTGCAACCTGCGACCGCCCAGGGTAGCGTGGTAGCGCTTGGAAGAACCGAGACCCAACATGCCGTCCTCGCCCACGCAGTGCAGACACAAAATCCGATTTCCGAAGCGGCGTGGCCATGAAACCACTGACAAAAATGGAGGCGAAGCCCATTTGCAGCGTCTGGAGTGCCGCCAATTTTACGGCGCGGCAAGAAAGAGAACTCAGTCGTGATTTTGACGCGGCGCCAGAAGGGCCTGGCCTTCTGAAACCCCGCCGAAGGTGGGGTCTTGGCAAGCCCCGCCGCCGCCAACCTCCACCGGGTTGACATCATCGTCCGTCTCTGCACATGCAAGCGATTCCCTATTGGTCATGCCCGCAGATATTAACTGACCATCGCGTTGGCACCCCGGTGGAGGACCTGGTGAAGAGACGGCCTCGAATACAGAGAGATAAGCGCCGAGTTACCCGCTTGGCGAAGACACATGTCCGGTGGCTGGCTGGTGGGAGTCGGATGGTGCCCCCTTATCGAGGTTGATGCGCTGCGATATATTGTATGCAAATGGCTGTTGTCAAGGACTTTATTTCCCCGGCAAGAGTGGTCTTGAGACCATCAATCCATCTCCGGCAGCAAAGGTGGAACATGCGTAAGTCTCATTGCCTCTCACTAAACAAGTCGCCTGCTACACACTGGCGCAGCCATTCCTCGCCCCCCAAACGAGGCAGCTGTGCTTTAGCAGAACAGGGTGGTTCTAAACACATCCTCTTTGAGAACGGCTGGCTCCTTGCCCAAAACAATAGCCTGGGAGCCCTGGGTATGCCGTCCCGGCCCAGACAACGAACAATGACCCAAAAATACCGGGCTTCAACCTCCCGTTGACCGCATCCCCAAGTTGTGTGTGGGCCCCAGGTATAAATCCATTTTTTTCTTCAAAACCAGTATACGTAGAAACCAACGCTATCCCAGCAGTGCCAGCAGTGTCGTGAATAATGCGCCGTCAAGAAACACACGCAGATTAAAACAAATCGTAAACAGTTGCAAGCGAGTTTTGCCGCCGTTTCTCGGTCTCCAACAAACTTGGAAATCGTGCAGAAATGAACACTGGATGTCGTGTGTGTCAAACGTTTTCCACAGCGATCGAAAAAAGATGGGGGTACCGCCTCCAACGCCGTGTTATGCATGAGCCGCCAGCTCCCGAAATCGCTCTAAGCAATATAGGTAAAAGAAAGTTGCCATATGGAAGTGTTGGATCGGCTGGGTATCAGTAAATGAACCAAGAGAGGTCGTTGTCATTAGAGAATGCCCGAGTCTTTGAGTGCGTTGTTCAAGATCGTCTCCTTTACTGCGGCGAACACAAGGCGGATGTTGGAGGTATCAGTGGCTTGTGTCAAACTGTTGCAAGCGTGAGCAGGGGCGCAAAAGAAGACCATGTCATGGGCAGAGAAGAAAACTCACTGTGGGTAAAGATTCAGGTGGGCGCGGTTGACCTGGTTAAATCTCCAGAGCAGATACTTGGCCGCCTTGTTGACGTCGTTCCCACCCGAGTAGTCTGGGAAGTAATTGCCCAGCGGTGACCGGCCGAGTTTCTGCTTGAAGATGTCGACCTTGTTGAGGAACAGGATGATACTCGTCCTCATGAACCACCTCGAATTGACAACCGAGTCAAACAATAGTAAACTCTCCATCATGCGGTTCTGTGGCGCGGAGTTAGTGCTGGCGGAAGAGGATGATGGGTGAGAAACACGCGAACCTGACTGCTCTCTTCGAGTAGAACTTGGTCGTACTCGCTCAGCGCAACGCAGAAGATGATGGACGTCACATTTTCGAAGCAGTGAATCCACTTCTTGCGTTCGCTCCGCTGCCCGCCAACATCAAACATGCTGAAGGAGGAGGACCCAGGGTTAGCTTCTTCAAGGTAGCGCCAGCCGGTGCTGACTTACTGGATGCTCAGTTGGCCCATTTTAAACCTCGTCTCGTATATACCCGTCGTCTTGGTTCTCGCTCGTAGCACGTCCATCTCAACGGGGAGATAGCCTGGTGAGACGATTCTGTTGGCTTCTTGGAAAAAACTGCGACGAGTTAGCAATTTCGCCCGTGCTGACGACCGTGTATGAGGCGGCAACTGACTATTCGGCCGAATCCATCAAGTAGAATTCGGTTTGCCTCTCCATCAACAGCTCCTTTGCCGGATCGTTCCATACTGACTGGACCGCGACCGCCACTCTCGGATCGAGTCTGGTTTGCGGGTTCGAGTCGAGCGGGTAATCCAGCAGGAAATCGCAGTGCGCTTTGTTCTCCTCCAACAACAGCTCAATTTCGAACTCCTGCATGGCTTTGCAGAGTGCTTTCGCGCAGTCCAGGAGGTTCTTGTACACTGTCGGCCGGTAACTGGCGAGTTCATCTGTTGAATAACCCTTGAGGTGGATAATCTTCATTTGCTTCACAATCGTTGACTTTCCGCTCTCTCCCGAGCCTATGCATCGACACACCTACGGTCAGCATGCGCTGGAGAGCGGTCGGGGGCTCCCTCCGTCAAGCCGGCGGATAGTAACATACCGAGAAGCAGGATCTTGCATTCCTTCCGCAACCTTTTCGAGTCATCCTCGAGCTCCTTGTCAATCTTGTTGCTTCGTTTCCTCTGATCCGACTCCTCCCCACTTGTGCTCATGCACGTCCCCATGACGACCATGAGCTTGTGCGCTGGCCAACCCCCGTGAAGCCGAGTTTGAATTTTGTCGCTCGAGCTGGCGCGGGCGACGGACGGGCTAAATCGGGTGAAACCGGCCACTCGCTAGTTTGTCGAATTGCGGCGCCCCTCAAAATACCATGAAGCGAGGAATCGGCAGGCTGATGCGATCGCGGGGCCGAGCGAGGCGACGCTGGGATTGCTGGCAAGAGCCGCGACGGCGGAGGATAATTGGGGTGGGTGACTGGTGGGTGGATGGTTGCCTGGGTGGGCCGAGAGATGACCTCGACGACTCAATTGAGAGGGTCGAGCCGCTAGCAGTGATGGGTGCAACAAAGACCCGCCCCTGCCGAAAATCGGAAATCCCAACTTTTGCCGACAACGGGAGAGCTTACACAGTCGTCAACTCTGGCTCTGATGTTGCGTCCAATCGACGGCGGCAATCCCGTCTCTGTCTAGTGGTTGAGGTGCAAAGCGCGAAATCGCAAGGCGGCGTATGTATGGATGCTCTCTGTCGTCCAGCGATGCAGGGTTCCCGTGGACGTGTCCGTGGAGCCAACGTTCAGTGATACGGGCGGTCGGGTGGGTGGGTGCAGACAGCAAAGTTCCAGCAAGCGGCAGTACCTTAGGCATTCGTATTCCGTTTTGCCTGGAACTGACAGTTGCAGGCCCGGCGGCTCGGTGTGCATGCAATCTCTATGCTGCGTGATCTCGGTGGGAGGAAGGAGAAGACGAGCCGGCTTCCTTTGTCAGTCAAGGGCTTTTGCACAGCACGACGCTGCAACGGGGCCCCAGCCCCGAAAGCTGGGGGGGCGGGGACAGGGGCCGGGGGCCCTCTCGACTCCATGCTCTGCTGCTCCATGGTCCATGCTTCCGCTTCCACGACGCAAGCTGACAGGGCTATGAACTCACGGTACCTTCCGCGGGCTGACCATACTACGGAAATTATTACTTTCTTGAAAAGGTGCAACAAGACTTGATTCGCCCCGAGGTAGAAGATGCGCATTGGATGCCTGGTACATACAACACATAGGTACGTAGGTACCAGGTAGGTACCTTAGTAGTCAACGCACTGGCCGCCATACCGTTATTGCACCCGGTGCGTAAGCTTTTTTTGGCCTTGCCCAAGGCCCCAAGCAAAGTTAACATTCCTGTCATCAACGCAGATCTTGCTCCACAGTTGATCTTGTCATTCGAAACCCACCAACAATCGTCCGGGCTTTTCTCGATCCAAGATGTACCAATGACCGACAACCTTTCATCATCATCTCGGGATGTAAAGATTAATAGCTAGCAAAAGCCTTCTCATTTTCCAGACACCAGCTCCCCGCCGCGACTCACTAGCCCGGCGGAGTCACAGCTCGACGGCGCTGCTCTGATGGGCTGACGGACGGATAACTGCCCCGTCCGCCAAGACGCCGTCCTGAACCGCACATCAACCCCAGATATTTTGATTTCCAGGATGGACAGGGATCCGATTTGGCATTTCGCTACGCCGCCAGGGCCTCACGAAACGTTATTTCAGGATCTTGACAATGCGAGTTTATTACGGTCACCAAAACACGTGGTGCCTGACCATAGCTTTGAGACCAGAAACGGTAAGTGTTACGCTTCATGTCCTTGCTCAGCTTCCTGCGCCATTGCAGTCCTGTGGATAATTACGGGGAAATGATGTCTGGGCCACGGAGCCACCCCGACAAAAGTCCCGTTGCCGCTCCCCCCCGAGCCCTAGATCCCGACCTCCACGTGTCTTCAACCGCCGAGAGCCCGGAAATATCAACATGATCGCCGCCTGCTTGGACTCACAGACGGCGGTCAAGGATGCCATGGCCGTATTGGGCCAGCCACAGCCACACATTCAAAAGGACAGACTCATTCAATGCGGAGGGTACAGTAGCAGCGGGTGACACAGTAGGTACCTTAGTTATCTACCTTAGTTATTATTAACGTTAGGGACTTTGAGACTCGAAAGACCTGCCAATCTACATAGGCGAGTCCGAGTCCGAGAGCCTCCCGAAGACAAGCCCAGCCCTGGCCAACTCGGGCTGATCCCATTCATAATTGAAGCCGAGCGCCGCCGCCCGACCGATTGAGGGACGCAAAACCAATCGCACAACAAAAAGAAACCAACATCCCCTGGGTCGACCGAAGAGGATGGTGTGACCGGCAGTTGTTCCCGGACAGGGAGGGGGCGCCCTACGTCTCTGACCGGTTGGACGCCACCGCACGCCGGTTGGCTCAACTTGGCAGGACCCCGGCAGGCAAGATCTCGATCGCCAGCCAATCAAGCGCCGCCAGTGGTTCAAGTCATCTCGCCCAGGACGGAACCCTTCATTTCACACAGGTTACAAAGAGAGACTTGGATCAAATTGAGCATGCGTGTCGCGTTACGGAGTGATAGCCGGCTTATTACAGTCAGCTTACGGCTGTACATACGGTGACGGCGAGTAACCTACCGTACATACACCATAGGTTCCAAACACGGGGGAACAACGTGGGCAGCAATAAAACCCCGAACAAAAGAGGCTAAAACCTCTGCTCATCCCCTCGGGAGAGCCTCTCCGCAACGGACTAGTTATGTATGTAAGGTAGCGCCCCTGGCGGCGTGGTGCATCCAGCCCAGCGCTAGCACTAGTTCCGATTATTTAGAGCAAAGCCACGAAGCCCGGTGAATTTTTGAGGCGGCACGAAAGAAAGCCCGATTTGCCTCCCATGTTGTTTCTCCTCGGGCGTGCAGCCGCCGGCAAACAAAAAAAAAAGTAAGAGTACACAGTAATGATAAAAAGAAGACAACAATGACGACCTGATTATTGGATCATCGACGACAACACAGATTACAAAACAACAACATTGACACAGACACGAATTTTGAACTAGCGATGTTGATCGAAAAGATAATACGAAGTAACAATAATAATAGAAATCCAACAACAGGAATAGTCATTGGATTGGAGTACACAGACCGGTTCAACCCCCCTCCAACCAACCCAGTGACATACATACATACAGACAGACAAACATCCAACAGGCACATCTTGTAATCTCTTGCGAGAACCTAAACATTGCTCAATCCAGCCGTCTAGTTACGTTAGTTAACCATCCGTCTCAAGAGCAGGAAAGAAATGGCCGATTTCTTATCCTACTTGTGAATGTGATCTACCACCTCCTCAGAGTTTGCCGCTCCTGCTGCTGATGCTGATACTGATGCTGTTGCCGTTGCCGTTGCCGTTGCCGTTGCAGCAGTCATGCTTGGATGATTTAAACGGCCGCACTTGTTGCATGTGTGTGAGACCACCGTCCGCAAAACAATACGAATTAAGGCAAGGCGGTAGTGTAAACCGCACCGTTCTCTGTTCTCTTTCCGTTTGCTGCTGGCAGCGGAACAGGGAAAACATAACGCCCCCTTTGAAGCAGGCAGGCAAGTAAGCCGGTAGGTATCTACTCCCATTCCCATGAGTGCCAAAGCTACTATAAGCAACCCGATACCGTCGCCATCCATAGCATACCCCTCTCCACTGCTTTACCACCAAGAATTGCTTTCCCGCCAATGAAGAACCCATCGGATCCAGAGAGGAACCACATTTTCGGTTCATCCAGCCATCCACCCATCCACCCATCCACCCAGCCAGCCAGCCTACTGAACCAGCGTACTGCAAAACGGGCGGCGCTGAGTCGGGCCATACTTCGGTAGGAACTCCACACTGCCCAAGCCATAAGCCCTTCCCACGAACCAGCCACCGTTCCTTCACCGTCTACGCCAAAGGGGGGATCAAATCAGTCATGGTGCTTCGTACTCATACATGATTTCATCACCAGCATCAACCACCTAAGCACCCAGCCAGCCAACCAATCAGGGGAACAAGCAAGCTAGGAACAAGCAGAAAACCCCCTTGCTTGCTTGTTTTGGTCATAACCAGCCAAACCTGCGCGCCATAGAGCGCGTAGACATAGGTAAGCGGCTGAAAGCTTGCTCAAAACGGGAAGCCTCTCTCTAAGCCAGATATCCGATATCATCATCGTCGAGCCGTTCCAGATATTCCTTATCAAGGAGGATCTCGATGCATTTCTTGATGTCGCTGACCTTGGGCACGAAGCGGGCGCGGATCTGGTTGATGGTCTCGCTGACGAGCTGCTGGTGCTTCATACGCTTGCGCGCCTTCATGATGCGCACAATGGCCGACTATCACACGCGCTCATGTTAGTGATCCGAGAAATATGGGGCGGAGGGAGATGAGACGAGGAAAAAAGAAAACTACCTGGAGAAGAAGCTTGCGGTCTTCCTCAATCGTCTTGTTGGTCTCGGCCTCCTCTTGCTTCGTCTCCGACTTCATGCCCACGTTCAGATTGACGCGGTACTTCTTGTTTTTGAAGTCGTAGTTGAGCGAGAAGCTTGCCCCTGGGCCGACCTTGGCGCTGCTCCCCGGGTCGAGGTTGAGCACCTTGGCCTTCAGGAGGATGCCCAGCGAGGGGTCGAGCGCCTCGCTGTTGAGCTGAGTCGTCGAGGCAATCTCCTCGTACGTGTTCTTGTCCTTCTCGTTGAACAGCAGCAGGATGGCCATCTGGTATATTGACACCTGGAACGTGTAGGGCATCTTGGCATTCTTGACGTAGTTCGCCTTGACCTCCCCCTTGCAAAGCTGCCATAACCACGTGAGTTTACGGCCTTCGTGCTTGGCCTTGTAAAAGCGGCCGAACCGCTCGCAATCGGCCGACACCTCGTCGGGTGGGTTGAAATTGGTCCCGGGCGGCGTAAGAGGCCAGAAGCCGGTGCCCAGAATCGAGTATGAGGAATCGAGCCCCTTGGTGCCGAGCGATTGCATGTGCTCCCGGAACCCGGCGTTGAGATCCTTTGAGATCTGCATGTCCTGGAACATGCGCTGCAGCTTGTTGGTGTACTCAAACCCGCATGCTTCCTTGAGCTTGCTGATCATGCTCGTCTCGGCATCGTCCGAGGATGAGTTGCTGTGGACCAGGCGGCGCGCCAGCATACGCGAGTAGAACTTTTGGAAGACGTCCTTGTCCTCGATGTACTTGAACACCGTCATGATTTGGACTAAGGTGTTCTCCAGCTCGGCGTCCTCAACACCCGTACTGCTCTTGCGAAGAAGAACATCGGTGTACTTGGCCAGCAACTCGGGCGACTTATTAGACCCGGACTTGCAGACCTCGTTTCGGTTGACAAACTCCCTGCAGGCGTTGTCGAGAGATCTTGTAAACTCGGGCTCATCCTTGAACGCGCGCTTAACGAGTCCTTGATACTGCGTGTGGATCTCGAGCAGAGAGTCGACATAGACCTTGGGTTCCAGCTTGTCGGCATCTGAAGCCACCTTAGCGACAGCGGCCAAGCCGGCATTCCGGACATGAGACTCGAATTTGGTCCTCAGAGGGTCCAAGCCATCGGGGATGCGCGAGAGGAGGTTGTACATGCGCGCCATGTCCTCTTCCCGGTCGTTGTCGAGGAGGACTTGGAACTCGTCGCGCAGGATGGTCGAGTGGTCGGCAATGAGCACCTGATTGCACGCCTTTTTGAGGGGGATCGCAATGTCCGGGTGAAGATAGAGCTTCACCCGCTCCTCTTCCTCATCGAGGCGCGCCTCGGCCTTCTTCATATACTCAACAACGCTATTCTCGGCAACGAACTGCTTGCTCTCGTTCTGGTAGAAGACCTTGGTGGCCTCGAGGAATGGGCGTTCGAAGTGAAATCGATAAACTTCGAGAGTGGTCTTGGTTGAGTCGGTTTCATCTAAGCCCAATGACACGAACGAGTCCACCACCTGTTTGATCTGGTTGTGTTCAATGGTCTCGCCGCTGCGCTGCTTCTCAACGAGCTTCAAAACAGCATCCATCACCTTAAGTGCGACTTGTTGGAAGAGGACATCGCGCCACTGCACCAGGTGCAGGGTGTAGACGTCATAAACGTTCTTCTTGCCTTCATCGATCTCGCGTTTGACCCAGTGACGGTTGAGGTATCGGAAGAGATGGTGGATATACTTGGCGGCGTCTGTGTAGCGTTGCCATTCCCGGATGTAGAAGGCCAACAACGCCTCATCCGTGTGGGCTTTCGACTCGGCCACCAGTCCCCTCAGATGTTCGGATAGATACTCCGACAGCTTCTTATAGAGGTCTTCGCCGAGAAGATGAGCTGTGAAATCAAGTCAGCAATTTCGTTGGATGGGCGGTGGAGGAGCAGGACGGACCGCCACGTTGGTTTGAGCCGATGACGTGACTCGTGAGGGCAAAGCCGACAGCTTTTTGGGATGTGCAGAAGTTGTGGACGGCTCTGGGAGATGGTCAGTTACCCGCCGCAGGTTGCGCACGGCCGGCGAGAGTAGGAGGACTGACGTGTAGATGCCCATGTACTGAGACGGGTGTCAGCTAACTGCAACTCTGGGCACGAAGATGGTTTGATTGGGATACATACAGTCTGCAAGTCAATACCTTCCTGCAGGTTGGTCATGATCCTAGTAATGCCATGTTGCAGGTAATTCCATCTAGTACTCGTCAGTGCCGTGCTGGAAACGCAAGAGCTCTGCAGGCAGTCGTCACACACGTGGTATCGATGTCATCTTGGGCGGGCTGTCTAGGCATCCCTAGCAGTGTAGCCGATGGCATTCTGTAAGGCGCGATCGTGTTTCCGATCGATAGCAAAGAAAGCGGTCGAAGACAAACGGTTCCGTCGGAGAGAGGCGATGCCGTCGCCGTCGTCGTCGTCGTTGTCGTCGTCGTCCAAGTGACTGGAGCAAAGCGGAATCAGGTTAGTCTCGGTTCTGTTGTTGCACCGCCGGCCGTTGAAATTCCGGGCTCCAGTACCGCTGTAGAACTCCTAGCAGGAAGAGCGGAAAACTTGGGCAGAGAATGTCGCAGAAAGTGTAAAAGCTTACTCGGAGGCAGGTTGGACGACAGCGGACCTTCGGGCTCCCTCCAGCAAATGAAGTGAGGGGGAACAGAAAGTGGCGAACGGCGTTACACAGCCAGCGGTCGAACCTGAGATCTAGCAGCAGAAGTGCGAAGAAATCCCCGATCCTTAATGTGGTCGGTTTCTCAAAGAACGGGTAGGATTGCCGAGGGCAGGGTGGTAGAAGTTGGACTTTTGTCGGTTTAGGTTGGATGTGCAAGGCAACCCGTCACTGCCTGTCCGCTGTTTGCTTTTGGGGGGGTTCAAGGTTCCAGGCAGGAAGGTCCACAGCACCTGTGGGGTCCCCACCCGCGGTCGCACGCCCGAGTTTGGGCCTGCAAGGCGCGACTGGTTGATGCAGCCTGGAATGTTAAGCGACAAGCGCCGGTACCGTAAGCGCCAGTGAATCATAGATTGACGCGTTCGCTATCAAAGGCTTTGTGATCGAGGACAGGGACAAAGTTTGTGATTTTAGAATCGTGAAACTGCTCATGAGAAGTGCTCATTGCTATCATACAAGGCTGCAACATTCGTCATACATATACATACAAAGTGAATAGTGCCGTCTCCTGTGTAGGACGCTGAGGGTATACCAGCTAAGAAAACGCAGGGGGGGGGGGAAATGCATTGAGAGAAGAAAAAAAAAAAAACTCCATTTGCCCAAGAGGGAGCCAAAACCAAGCCATTCACTGGCAACCTGTCCCCAGTTATTTACCACCCAGGAGCGGTCACGTCACTAGTCATCATCCCCGCCGCCCAGTTTTTGCACCAGGCGGAAAACACTCACAGACAACGTGAGGCTCCAGGACATCAGACCAATAATCTGAAAAGAAGCCAAGGCTTGGCTGTATTCTCTCGTCTGCCGGTCCTCCGAGTTATGGTAGACCAGGGCTTCGAATGCAAGCGCCGTGCTTGCCGATTTGAAGATGATGAAGAAGAGATCCATGAGGACCAGGGAAATCTTTTGTGTTGTCGCCCGCAACCCCAGCGGCTTGCCCGTGTACTCGTCCCAGGTCATGTAGCCAATGTAGGGGATAGCCACCGTGTCTACTACTATGGCCACGATGGACTGCGTGAGTTCCGATGAGTTTGCGCTGTCCTCGCGGTGTTCTACCTCGTATATCTTCACCGCGAGAGCCAACGCGACGGTGGACGTCAGGAGGACGGTAAGGCGGAAAGCTAAAGGCACGAGGGGGTGGCGCAAGATGATATTCCATAACCGCTTGTAGAGCACCTTTGTCCGCGTCGACTTTCCTCCGGCAGCACCCTTCAGCTCGGGTATATCGATGGGGGTGTTGAAGCCAGGCTGCAACTCGTCTAGCACCTCGGGATCCACAATCTCGGCCTCCTCGTTCGGGAGCCGGCCATATCGGGAGGACTGGACGTAACCCCGCCACGGCGAGTCCGGGGTCGCTCGGCTGAATCGTGGTACAATGACTGGTTCGGCAGAGCGCAGGTGATCCCACTTCCTACCCCTTTCCGCACCATCTTTGCGCTTCAGCAACTTCCGCAGCCGGGCCCTCGAGCCCCTCGCACCCTCGAGCCCCAAGATGGCGGGATTGTCGTAAATATATCCATCTCTCGATATCCTCCTCTGTATCTCGCTCGGCGAGTGGTTGTGTTGAGCGGGGAGGGCGCGCGGCGGGGGGGAATTCAGCGCGCGAAGCTGGTGCTCGGTGGGCTGGCCGTATCGGCTTTCATACGAGTCAATCCACGCTGCCGGGCAATTGTCAGCACTTCCACGCCCAGCACAAAGAACATGACGAGTGTCTTACGGGGAAGACTTCGCGCAAAGCCGGGCTGGGTGGATGTAGAGCGCTCAACACTACTCGGGGATGCCGTGGATGGGCGGGGCTCGGAATGGTGCGAGCTCGGCGGCGGATGGCCCGGGGTCGCCATTCTCAGACCGGCAACACCCAGCACGGCCACGGATGGCGAGAAAAACGCTCAGCTCGCGATACCACGGGGCATTAAGAACAGGGGCGTCGCGCGCGTCAAATCAACGTCAGAGGCCGTGGGCGCACGGCAAGAGATGGATGGGCAGGACCCGTATAAGTCGCTGCATGGTGCAGCAATCGGTATGGCTATGGTTTAAATGCACGGCATCCCGACTCGGCTGCGTTTGGATGTTTCGAGTTGGTCGCCTTGGTTGGAACATGCGCCGGTGGTTGGGGGTGATGTTGTTGGCCTGGGTGGCCGGTTTTTGGAACTGGGCAGTCAGACTTGGCACCAGCTTGGTTACTGGAGAGACCCTTGGCGGCCTAGGTCATGTCCCCAGCTTATTTGGCGGGACTCCACGAGCTACTGTAACACGGGAACTGCAATGCATCAAGTTGTTTCGACTCGATCATACCATGATATTAACTATGCGGCTCGTCGTTCAGAAGTCTTGATTCCTTAATTTCCACATAATACTGCACCGTCTGGTTTGGTCTGGAAAAACAATTTGACCTAGTGTTCTCGCTTTCCAGCCATGCTCAACCGCATCACATAAAGAACATCCAACGTCAACCCAACCAAGTCTTGTGACGCAGCTGTTCCGTTTGCTGTGCAGCAAAGCCTGGCTGAGTAGCTTTTTGCTCATTTGCGGGTTTGACGCGGGCGTCTGGCTCCCGATAGTAGAGGTTTCCCGGAGCGCAAAGAAACCGATTACGCCCGCAAAACATGGAACTTTTTTTTTGTTTTCGACAAGTTGCTTCAGTCTGCCTCGCAGGCCTCCTGTAGCCCAGGATAGGCCCCAGATCACCACAAAGTTTTACAGGGGCCGCAAAATATGACAGGGGTTGATTGAAGGAGCTGCTTAGAGCTGCTTAGCTATGTAACTAGGTATGTAACAATGAGCTTGGCCATGCGCGGTCAGCATCCCCACTACAACGCTCCAGGAAGCCAATTACGATGACGAGATCGTGCCCATTTGCGTCACTCTTTGGGTCGCGGGGGGTTCGAAATCCCAGCAAGCTCAGTTTGGCGAAAGCTGGAAACGCGCGGTCGTTTGCCACCACAAGGAGAATTATCGCATCCAGACCGCTGAAACTCAAAAGTACAAAGATGCGCTGCTGCAGTCTCTGTTTCTGGGAGTAGAGCACCGCGGGATTTCTCTCTTTTTTTTTCTTTCCCCCTCCCCACCCTCTCGCGCGCGCGCGGCGACCCGGTGATCTGCCAGTTCCAAGGTTCCATTGTTTATCTTCAACTCTGATCAAGACTGTGTGTGCTTGGAATAATCGCAGAGAGGCAGCCCCGAGGCCTCCCGACACGTCGCGCCATGCGCCTCTATCTGCTGCCAATCTCGACGAGGCGCACCCTGCTATACTGTCAAAGACTCAACGCGCCGGCGTCGGAAAAGCAGACCTGGCCGGACTGGGTCCAGGCCAAGGCCGCGCGCACATGGTCGGGATGGGAGAAGAAAGATAAGGGCTGGCAGAAATCCGTCGTCAACTACGGTAACCAGTTGTTGCGCCGCATTCCCTACGAAGAATGGGGGCTCAAGTCGGTGCCCCCGCTGTCGCAGCGCCGGAAGCAGGTCGAGTTGAAGGGCACTGAGAAGGTCGAGGTCGTCTACCCCAAGAGCCTGCTGGCAATGGACAAGGTGCCCCAGCTCCTGGGTGCGCTGGCGACGGAGCGGGAGGCACTGCACAAGAGGAGGCTGATGTGGTGCTTCATCGGCATGCCCATCACGGCACCTGTTGCTCTCCTTCCTGTGTAAGTGGATCACCCAGTCGAAAACTCGAGGGCCTAGCTGACAGTCCGATGTGTTGAGTATTCCCAACCTCCCTTTCTTTTACCTCGTCTATCGCGCCTGGTCGCATTGGAGAGCTTTCTCCGGCGGCAAGCACATACAGTTCCTGCTCAACAATAACCTCCTCGCCCTGACGCCATCTCCGGTCGTCGACGCCGTGTATGCCGAGCAAAAAGAGCCGCTGCCCTCGACACCTGAACCAACAACGAATGCCACGGTCGTCAATAATGCCAACCCTTCCTCACAGAATGGAGCACAGAACCCAGATGGCGAGACCATGCTCCTGTCGCAGGCGGAGGGAAAGAAGATGACGCAGGCGCTGGACCTGCCGCAGCTCGAGGTCGAGCTTGAGCGCGCCATATGGCAAGTCGAGACGGCTATTAAGAAGCGCAGCGCCGAGGTTGCAGCCAAGAACTCTCAGAAGACCACGAGCGAGGAAGAGAAGAAATCGCAATGATAATCCATGACCGGATGATGTATGATAATGTGTATAATCCGACTCGACTGGGGTTTCCACATGGGAGGCAGGAAGGAAGGAAGGAGAGGCGATACAGATGGGAGGGCGGGGATTGTTGATATGACATGGCGCCGGAGCGGTTATGGTTATGGCGAATGGTTACACTCGACTCGACTTACACAACAAACAATACCCTACACACACACACACACACACACACACACACACACAAGTCCCCAATGTGATCTCGACCGCGAATGTGAACGGCTCCGCGGAAGCGCGCTGCTTACCCTCCCCTCCCAAAGAGTCCGAAGCACCACGACCTCCTCCTCCACCGCCAAACCACTCAGCCCCCCCGCGCCGGAGCAAGAGGCCTCCTTCCCCTTACCGCCGCTCCACCATGGCCGCTCCCGAAAGCGCTCACAAGCCCATGCACCAGCGCCAACCCAAGAAACAACGCCACCACAACCAACACCCGCCGCGCCGTCATGCCAGCAGCGGCGCCTTTGCCATGCCGCCGCTTGCCCCGGACGGACCGCTCCGTCCCCGCCGTCGGCGGCCGGTAGCAGGCGGGTGAGACGCCAGCGCCAACCACCCCCCGACCATTCCCAACACCGACACTAGCACCGGCACCAACCTCGGTCCCGATCGCGATCCCGAGTCCGATCCCGAGCCCCAGCCCGAGCCCGATGTCGCTCTCGGCAGCGTCTTCGTCCGGCCGGGGCACGGTGAGGGTCATGTCGGGGAGGAGCCACCCCAGCCCGTGGTAGGGCGCGTGGGTGTTGTTGGTTGACGCGGGGAAGGTCGCGCGCGCCCCGAGGTGGTGGTGGTGCTGGTGGCGTGGCGGGTATGGAAACGGGTATGGGTCGTGGTATGGAGGGCCCGCGGCGGGCGGCGTGGGGTGGGGGAATTGTGACGTGGACGGGACGGCTTGCCGTAGCGTCTCGGAGCGCCAGGCTAGCAGGGCTTTGTGCCGGAGGAGACGCTGTGTTGGACTGAGCTGGGCGAAGGTGACGTATCTTTGCGGGGGGGTTGGGTGGGCGTGTTTAGGGCTGGGTTTTGTCGGTCGTCTGGAGGTTGTTGTCGTTCCTTCTTGTTGGTGTTGGTGTTGGTGTTGGTGTTGGTGTTGTTGTTGTTCTAGGTGGATTTGGTCGAGCGAGACGTTGGGATTTAGAGGGGAGGGTGTTAGCGGAGCGTAGAGGCGCTTTTCTGGTGGTGGTGGTGACGACGGTGGTGGTGAGGACAACGTGGACATCTTGGCTCTGTCGCAGTAGAGGACCAGGGTGGATAGATCTGTATGTTTATATTCGGTTGCTGCGAAATATACAGTCGTTTGCGGTCGTGGGGAAGTGTAGGTTTACAGAGTAGCATCCCGTCTGCTGGTTCCGGCGCATGGGCGAGGCGTAAGCGGTGGAGTTGGTGCGCAAGGATGAAACGGGCGCAGGCGTGAGTGCCACGCAGCGTGAGGAATGTATAGCTGTAACCGACACTCGGATAGGCTGACGGATGACAACAGAGTTTCAATCTGCCACAGGCCATGGCTCTGGTGTGTTGCGTTTCATGCCGACTCGTCGCAGTCACGGTGCATATCAGGAGACAAGGAAGGTATCAGGGTCGGAAAACAACACCACGCATGGCCATGACTGTAAACCGTTAAATGGTATGGCCCGACGTGTACAGAATCTGTATGTACATACGTTAGCCGTAGCACATCGTCCGAGAGCTACGAGCATACCCGCGGTGAGCTACGCATTCCGCAATCATCCGGGATCCCGACTCTATCTGAGGCTTCTGAGCCCATCGTGAAGGACGTCGACCCGGACCGTGCCGGGAACAGGGTACCCTACCTAGCGTACCAAACAGCCGGCGCGGGGCCGTCAGCGCTGCGCCGCTGTCCCGGTGCACCCCGGCAATGCTAGGGACCGCTGCAAATGACGGGGTTATTAGCGAGTATACCCCTGTTGGCGATCTGCAATTGACTGGCATTAGACCCAGAGCTGTACGATAAAGCTTGATAAGGTGCTTGACGATCCATGAGGAATTCAGGACAGCCCTTCAACGTCAGCCTCAAGATCGTCGATAGGTAGGACAGGATTGATCATTAGGAGACAGTAGTAGCACACAGCATAGATGGGAGTCATGCCAAGGACACTTCGAGATGTCTTCTCATCCCGGCAACAGACGGGTTGAGACTGACTGCATTGTCTCCAGAAGGTCGTGACTAGACCGCTCCTCTCAATAGTATGCCAATCATAGTTCGACACCCCAGAAGAGCGTCTAGCTCTATAACATTAAAAGTAAAGGTGGATTCACCACTCAACAATGCGACTTTTGGTTTCCCATCCCTTTATCCCCCCCCCCCGAGTGATATAATCCCGTCGACTGCATATGCTTGCCATACTCCAACAACTCCACCCAAATCCATCTTTTAGACCAGCCGCCCAGCCCACGATAATCCATTAAACACGGGACATGTGCAAATAGGCACTCTCCCGAATCTGCCGCCTGGCCTCCAATGCGGGCGGCCTGGCATGCCTTCTCAAGCTGAGAGGGGTCGCCGAGAAACCCAACCGACACTCAACGAGGAAACTGGGAACCCAAAAAGCTGGCAGTTTAGCCATCGATCGATACATCGCCGTGGCGGTGATTTACTGAGAAGAAAGATCTGCCGCTCGCACAACGACCCTCACGCTGTAGACCATTGAGCACACCTCGTTGAGACCGGTGGCTTCATGCAGAAGAAATAAAACAGTACAAGGCGCGTACAACCCTCGCTGCAGCTGGGAGATTGATGAAGTCGGTATGCCCAACTTTCATCCTCGCTCCCACTGGATGTTCACTATGCCGCCGACTGCGGTGTCGTGGCCGCCTCGCTCCCGACGGTAGCCGCGTCGTCGGTACGGGCTCTCTTGGCACGGCCGTTCTCGTGGACTTCCAGAGATGCTTTGGCGTCTTTGAGCTCAACCTCGAGCTCATCAAGCCGGCGTTTGAGCATGTTTTCTCTCCGATGGCTCTCCTCGAGCTCTTTTTGGAGCTGGGCGTGCGACTCATTCATGACACTCAGCTGAGCATGCAGCTGCTCCTCGGCCTCGGATTTGCTTTTCTCTTGTACCTGCCGGCTGGCTTCTTCTTGCTCGAGCTGCTGAATCCTTCCCCGATACAGCTCCTGAATGACCTCGAGCTCACTGACGCGCGTCTTCAAACTCGCGTTGGTGGCGAAGAGCTGCTCCTTCGTTTCTGGCATATCGAGGCGGTCACCGTTCAATGGCGACGGTGCACGGCCGTCGGCAAACCCGGAAAGTTGTTGCGCCTGGAACTGGTCGTCGAGGTTCTGGTACATGGGCATGTGTGACGCATAGAGGTTCGGCGTGCCGGTGCGGGATATGGGGGAGTTCGTATCGTCCATGCCGCCATTGGCGGATTTTTGCGAGGCTCTGCGAGCGCCTGTTGCTCCGTTCATACCGCCGAGGTCCGCGCCATTCATGTCGCCGGTCTGGGGAGGGTTGAAGTGCTGTGCTGCTTGGGCCTGTCCGTAATTAGGCGCTGCGGGGCGGTCCGAATGAGCTGAGGACGGGGCTTACCTTCTTCTGCTTAGCCAGGTCTGGCCGCATCGTTTTCACACGGTTGCGGCTCTTGATGACGTCCGTCTTGAGCGATATGGGCCGTGGCCGGCCGTGGAGCTTGAGAAAGAGACCGCAGGCATTGCAGAGGACGGCGCCTGTCTCGTCGCGTCGCCATAGCGGGGTGGTGTGGGTGCCGCAGTTTTGGCAGGTGGGCTGTGTGGTTGCACGGTCATGGTTAGCCATGGTCGCCATGTTGCCGTACTGCAATGCGATGCGCCGAAGAAAAGTGGCCGTATGCTCAATGTAAATGGGCGCGAGGGTCGAGTTGACGATAAGGAGGATAAAGGCGGAATGGGGAACAGATAACTGAGGGCAGGGTCGCCATGATAAGGACGAAGCAACAAATTTTTGACCCAAGCAAGCAAGTGGGGCTCTCAACTGATAAACTCCCGCCTGGGCCCACTGGATTTCGCAGGGCGGCGCGCGCAGCCAGTGGGCCAAGAACCAATCGGAAAGCCGCGACCTGCTCAAGAAGCCAGCGGCGTGAAGTCGCGGCGGACGGCGATGTTTGAACATGTATACGAGGGACCGTGGTGTGTGAAAAGGCAGGAGAAAGAAACAGAGTAGCAGACAAGCCTGGACTCACCAGATTTCCACCGGGGCCAGGAGCAGTGCTGGCAGGCGATGTGCCTGCAGTGTACATCGCGGGCGCAATCACGACGGGCCTGGGAAGGATGTTAGCCACGGAGAAACGAACATGATTGTCCTAGATCGACCAAAGGATAGTAGTGTAGGGCTGCTGCAAATCGCATGCGCAAATAAACGCCAGCGTTGGAAGTCAGACAATCGAGCAAAGCAGCGTTGAGCAATCCCAACAAGTTCCCTCTCGAGTGCAAATACACGCATCCAACACTGACCTTGGTTGTTGAGGGTCTGCCACTTCACCGCTGGCGGCAGATGCTAAGACGCCAGATGCTGAGACGCCAGATGGGGCCTGCGAAAACGCCTGGGGTATGGAAGCCGGTGTTGATACCGAGCTATCTCTCGAGATTGGATCGGCCTCGAGGCCTGTCGGCATCGCCATGGCCTGCGAGTTGTCTTCCATCTTCGGCTCCCCCGCCATGAAATCGGGGTGCATCGTCAGCGCCACTGCGGCCTGGGCAAACTCCGGAGACTGTATCGGCGCCAGCTTGACGGTGTCGCGAGGTTCGATGAATGGCGGCGGATCCGCTGGTTGCGCGTCACGGGCGGGTTGTGGTCCGGAAGCCGGCGAGTCAAGCAATGGCGGTGGACAAAAGCGCGCCGTAAAGTGAACAAGCACTGCGTAAATATCGGGATGTGTTCTATCGTGACGAAAAGCGGCTCAAAGCGCTCAATCATACGCGACAAAGGCGACCAATTGTAAGGGGCGAGAACGAGCGACTCGAAGCGGAAGACGAGGGTGAGAGCGAGGAGTCGAGGAATTTTCCACGTTCTAGGTGCTATGATACTACAATAATAGTGGACTGCTTCGCGAATCAGGGGTAGTCCGGTGGGAAAAGAGCCGGGTTCAAGGGAAAGAATAGAAGCGGGAACAACAGATATACTTGCAAGAGTTGCTGAAGGATGGCGGAGGACTGAAGTGTGAGAAGCGTCAATGCGACGAAGTTGGGTGGGACACCACTAACTTTCACCAATGAACCGGGATGCCAGCATCTTTGGTTCGTTAGTGACTGGTGGCCCCCCCACCTTCAGCCTTAGCTCCGTATGCACCACCATCACAGTGCTCTCCCAAGTGGCATTAACTATTTAGAAAGAGGAAAAGGGGAAATGAAAAAACGGAGGAAAAATAAAGAAGAACATCTCCTCCGCCTGCTGGTATAGATTGCCTGCAACGACGAGCTGTTAGTCGTCGCATGAGAGACGCTCAGACAGCCCGCCAGCTGCCAGATTGTCTTATCGGCGCCTTGCCCCACTTCAACCGGCCTGCAAGGTACTGCTCTCCAAAAATTTCCAGAAAGCATCAACAGCCAACCGCAGCATCAGAGAAGCGCAATACCAACCCGTCCCAGACAGACTCAGGGACCACCACGAGCCACCACGAGCCAGCAAAACGTTAGAAACACCACTGTTTTTTGCGGCAATCTGACCGCCCTTGAACGAGAACTATGCCGTCGACGCACAAAAAGGACAAGCCGTGGGATACGGACGACATCGACAAATGGAAGGTTGACCCGTTTACCAAGGAGGAATCCTCGGGTCCGTTCCTCGAAGAGTCGTCGTTCATGACGCTCTTTCCTAAATACCGCGAGCGTTACCTCAAGGATTCGTGGCCTCTTGTCACCAAAGCCCTCGACAAGCATGCCATCACTGCAACGCTAGATCTCGTCGAGGGTTCGATGACGGTCAAGACAACAAGAAAGGTAATGCCAGCTCCACAAGCCGTGGTATGTACGACGGCGTGCTGACTGCTATGCACCAGACGTTCGATCCCGCCGCGATTCTTAATGCCCGAGACCTGATCAAACTCCTCGCGCGGTCCGTACCAGCGCCGCAGGCCATCAAGATTCTCGAGGACGGCATGGCATGCGACATTATCAAAATCCGGAGCATGGTGCGGAACAAGGAGCGGTTTGTTAAGAGGCGGCAACGGATATTAGGGCAAAATGGCACAAGTGAGCAGGACCGGCTTCCTCATAAACCCATATCGAGATGGCTAACAGTCGGCAGCATTGAAAGCGCTGGAACTATTAACGCAAACCTACATCCTGGTCCACGGTAACACGGTGTCAGTAATGGGCCCGTTCAAGGGCCTGAAAGAGGTCAGAAGGGTGGTGGAGGACACCATGGAGAATATCCACCCGATTTACTTGATCAAGGAATTGATGTGAGCGCGAAAGCCCAGTCTTGAAGGCAGCAGACACTAACACCAGGCAGGATCAAGCGGGAACTCGCGAAAGACCCGGCATTGGCGCAGGAAGACTGGAGCCGTTACCTCCCCAACTTCAAGAAGCGGACGCTGTCCAAGCGGCGTACGCCTTTCAAAGTCACGGACAAGGCCAAGAAGACGTTCACGCCGTTCCCGCCAGCGCCCGAGAAGAGCAAGGTGGACATGCAGATCGAAAGCGGCGAGTACTTTTTGGGCAAGCAGGCGAAGCAACGGGCGGCCGAGGCGGAGCGGGCCGAGAAGGCCAAGCAGAAAAAGGAGGAGAAGAAGCGGGAGCGGGAGCGCGAGTTCGTGCCGCCCGAAGAGGGCGCCGGCAAGTCCAAGAAGCGGAAGACGGCGCACGACTGAGGCGGTGGGCGAGAGGGTGGTGGGAGGAGAGGTAGGGAGGGGCCTGTCAGTTCGGTCTTTGAATCTCGTGATACCCAGGGCGGGCAGGCACGCAGGCACGCAGGCAGATATTTGACCCGATGCAGCTGCAAATTTGTCAGGTTATCAGGGAGGGTGTGGCCTATCGGCGACGGCCCGGAATGGAATCCATGCGACGGGACGCCGGATGTGCGTCGGTGGATTAATAATGGGGATTATGGGGATTGCCGGCTCGGCGGATGGGCCGAGGCACGCGCGTCATGAGCATCCGTTGGTGCGGGGAGGTGGGGGGGAATAGCTCCGGTCCAAGGCCGCAGACGGTCTTGTGTGTAACACCGTCATCCCGGCCAGACATTATAAGTAGGACCGCAGTCGCCAAGTATCATACTCGGACTACTCTACATACATATGGAACAGATACAAACAAATCTACTACAGAACCAAAGTCAACAACCGTTATCAACAAATATGTCGCGCTCGCTCACCGTACAAAAGACGGACGGCAAGCCGGGACAAGTCTACTACCCGTGAGCTTTTCGCCCTCCCTCTCTCCCTCCCTCGCTCGGCCTCTCTCGCTCGGCCTCTTTTCAATCCACATTCTGATTTACTGTAAATTTTCTTATCCCAAAAAAAAGCCTCCAACTAAACACCAACCCTCTCCCCACGCCGGGCCCAAACCAAGTCCTGATCAAACTCTCCGCGGCCGCCCTCAACCACCGCGACCTCTTTATCCGCCAGCACCTGTACCCAGGCATCTCCTTTACGCACCCGCTCTTCGCCGACGGCTACGGCACCGTGACGGCCCTCGGCGAGAACTGCTCCGCCTCGGCCAGGGAATCCCTCCTCCACCAGCCCGTCCTGCTCATCCCCACCCGCGGCTGGGAGTCGGCCCCCGACGGGCCCGAGAACCTGGCCAGGGACTTTGTCATCATCGGCGCCTCCGAGGGCAGCGCGGTCGGCACCGCCCAGGAGTGGGTGGTCGTGGACGAGGCCGACGTCGTGCCCGCGCCGGCGCACCTGACGCCCGAGGAAGGGGCGGCGCTGCCGCTGGTCGGCGTGACGGGCTGGCGGGCGCTGGTGACCAAGTGTGGGGAGAATGCGGGGCCCGGCCGGAATCTGCTGGTCACGGGGATCGGCGGCGGGGTGGCGTTGCAGGTCCTGCAGTTTGCCGTCGCGAGAGGGTGTAATGTGTGGGTTACCTCGGGCGATGGCGGGAAGATTGAGAGGGCGGTGGGGATGGGCGCGAGAGGCGGGGTGAGTTATCGGGAGAAGGGGTGGGAGAAGCAGCTGGCGGGGATGCTGCCCCCCGAGAGGCCTTATTTGGATGCCGTGGTTGACGGGGCCGGGGGCGAGGTGGTGGGCAAGACGGTGCGCCTGTTGAAGCCGGGGGGTGTGATTTCGTGCTATGGGATGACGGTCGGGCCCAAGATGGACTGGGTTATCCAGGCGACGCTGAAGCATATCGAGTTGAGGGGCACGACGATGGGGTCCAAGAGGGAGTTTAAGGAGATGGTGGAGTTTGTGAGGGAGCACGAGATCCGGCCGGTGGTGAGCCGCGTCGTGAAGGGGCTTGATAACATTGAGGGGATCGAGAGCCTGTTTGATGATATGAAGGCCGGGAGGCAGTTTGGCAAGCTGGTGATTCTGATCGATGGTGAGGGAGATTCGGCATCAAAGCTGTGACGGCGGGGGTGGAGGGGAAGCATATTGGCCGGAATATATACCTCGAGATGCGAGTCTATGTGAGCCTCCTACCCGCAATGATAATCGCCAGTTATTTGCCATGCCCTCCCGGCATCGCCGTACTCGGGATCACCCGTTGCGCCGCCAGCTAAATATCTCGGCGAGCATAGCGCGCACCTCTATTGTCGTCTATACTCGAATCCATCTGTGCTACTCTCTCGCTGTATGCACCGCTGACTTGGCAAGCGGCCCCTACCCATGCCATGCGCCATTCTCAAAGCGCAGGCTCCCACGGGGATTTGTGAGCACTGGCTTCGTCATCCTCCCTGATCCATCCTTCCAAGGTTGTCGCATCCTCTAGCGAGACCAGCTTTTTTCTCCCCAACTGGCTCGTCGAAGCAGAGCTCCTACTCCCTTGCAGCCCTGTCATGCACTGAATCGGAAGCCTGGGCTGCAGCGACGTCATCCTCGCGCAGAAATGGTACAGAGGAGGGACAAAATGACCGGTGGCGTCTCTCCTGAAGGGGCAAGTGTCGTGTGGCGGGTAGAAGGCCTTCGTCTGCCTGAGTCAAGCCAAAACCACCCTGCAACGAATAGGACTAGGACCTTCTTCCCCCTGACAGAACCCAGAAGCGGCTGATTGTTCGCCCCGCGCCCTTCTCACTCCGCCAGGTCCTCGTCCGCCATCCCAATCTCACTCGCCGTCGGCCTCCGAATCCCCTCAAAATGCCCCACGCCGCCCCTCATCGACCGGCCATCATTCCAAACCCACACCCGCACAATCCCGTCCCCAACCTCCCCCGTCTCCACCTCCGGCGTATTCATCATGACAGGCCACCCGCGGTCCCCCCCAGCCGCCAGGTCCGGATCCGTCACCCACCCAAGCTGACACCGCACCGGCACCACCCCCTCCTCCCCGTCGCCGCGCGCGCAGTACCGCCTCCCCCACGCAGCAAAGACCGCCGCAACCTGATCAGCCGTGTACCACCCCTCGCCCGCCGTGCCCATCCCCTCTCCTATGCCCTCTCCCTCTCCCTCTCCCCCGGGGCCAAACAAAGACAGACAAACAGCCCTCAGCTCCCCGAGCGTCGGCGCGCGCATCCCCCCGTCGGCAGCGGCCTGGTGCTCAAAGGAGAGAATGAGCGCGTGCAACCCGCACTCGAGGCCGGTGCCGGGGGTCGCCAGGCGCACGTATGCGCCATCGTCGGGGAAGGCCTCCCAGAAGCGGGCGCGGGCGCGGGCGTAGGCGGCGTACCGGCGCGGGAGGGGGGCGTTGCGGGGGAAGGCGGGGTCCGTTTGGATGTCTGCTGCGCGGGAGATTGCTGCTGCTGCTGCCGGCTGTGGTGGTGGTGGTGGTGGTGGATTGGGGGGTTTCATGGTATTACCGTATTAGTAAAGAATAATTGTGCAGATAGGACTGGTTTGTGTTGGCCGAGAATGTGCAGTGGTTGATTTTAGGTTTCGCTGCCGAGACCCCGGCGACGATCCGCGTCTAGCCGCTCCCTCCCGGCCCCGGTCGTCGATCGGGATGGGGAGTCCGGCTATTTCGGGCCGGGCCCGGCGTCCTGAAAATAGCGGGCTGGGTTCCGGGTGCAAAAGTTGGATCCCTAGGGGTTCGCTTAGTATTTTCTTTACATAACAGTGGCTAGGGCTTTGGCGGGATGGGGGAAGACGGGGGATGGCGCGGCCGAGAGATTATCTGATGATCTGATAAGATCAGGCGATGCATGGTGGCGTTCGATAATCAACCCCTGTGCATGAGCAGTCAATATCCCCCTGCCCCGAGGCCGGAGCGGGGGCGTCAATAGGGATGGATCGCGGGCAAAGCTGAACACCTCTAGCAGTCCTTGTGCGCCATTCATCCACATGCCCATCATCAGGGTGCCTCGAATTGGAAACTCTGGTTAACCTATTCTCCCCCCCCTAGCCCGTCCCGACCCCGGAGTAGGCGCACTGACAGTCCTCGTCTATAAATTGATGGCCGCCTCCCACACGGCATCCTGCCCCAGCCTAGTCCAACTCCCCATAGCTCGCCATCCTCCAATTTCCAACCACGATGCGCTACGCCATTCTCCTCGCGGCTCTCGGTGTCGCCGTCACGGCAATGCCCCTAGGGTCCGACGCACCAACCCCAGTTGAGGCGGCTATTGTCCCGCGAGCGTCGACCAACCCCGAATACGTAAGTTGAAATAAAGCTTTACACACATATATATACATATCAAAACATTGTCGCAATATTTCGACCAGCCACTGAAACCATGTCTATTTCCCACCCCAGATCGCCTGTCTCCAAAACTGCACAAGGGGTTGCGGAATCAACCTCCCTCGATGCATGCCTCCATGCGTTACATATTGCAGTTCTCAGTATCCCCCAACCCTTCCATGGACGTTGGACCCATGATTCGGAGCGGATGGATGGTGAGGGCAAGAGATCATCTTCGCAACGGGAGCGACGGGAATGGTCGTAGTGCGATTGAGTCTACGCTGTCATGTCCGTAGAAGTAGTTATGCGACTTGGTTGTTTGCCCGTGCTATGGCATCGGGAGTGTATTGCAACTTTGTGATGACAACCCGCGGGTTATCACCCCAAATGGGAAAACGGGTCGCATCATCAATCTCACTTCACTCTAGAGCTGTGGCGGCTGGCTCTACTACCCCAACGACCGCACCCGTTGACTCCCTTTCCAACTATTGGCACATTTGGCCCCCTCAACCGTCTTTTTTTCTTTTACAAGATTCAGAAGTCAGCCCCCTGAATCTTCCATTTGTACTAATACCTTCCTTCTCCATCTATCCGGCCTCTGAACGTTTCGGGCGCGCCGTGCTCCAGATCCGTCAGTGCTTCCGCTTCTGCTGCTAAAACCCAAAGAGAGGTCTTGCTACGGAGCGGATTGGCGATTGACATTTCCAGACGACAGGGCAAAAATATCCCAACTTTGCCTACATACCTTGCTTTGCCCTGTCTCACTTGCTGATTCCAGAATTAACTCTGCTCGACGTCATCAACCTTGTGACAGTTCTGTGCCGGCTGACTGCAGCTCCCGACTTGGGCACTCCAACAAAGGAAAAGTCTTTAGCCCTCCTGAGCACTTTTTTCTTTCCTTTTTCCTTTTCTCTCTTTTTTTTTTTTTTTTTTTTTTTTTTTTTTTTTTTTTGGTGACGGAGATCTGGTCTTGCGCAACGCAACTCCGGATATTCGGATGCAACTCGGTGGCATACAGTAGTATCGACACGCCCTCCTACGGCGGGCATCGGGCCTATCTGCCTAGGGGGGGAATCTCCTTGCGGCAAACAGTGATTCTCGGGTTCCCGTTACTTTAAGGGGCATCAAAAATCGGAGGATTTGCTTGAGCAGCACAGTTGGGGCCGCATACGAGATCTTGTGTAGCAAACATTTCCGAACGAAACCTCCTGAGATCTTCTACGAGTATGTACAAGGGGTCAACAACGCTGGGTGACTATGCATTACAATGGAGTTGATGCAGGCCATGGGTTGTGACTTCCTTGTTCGTGGAGGATGCTGCCTGCAATAAAACTGGGGAGAATTTTCTATGTTGCCGTTCTCGCGTGAGGTTAAAGTAGATATTTGTGTCTAAAACCTGTGATTGCTGCAGGGGCTCGGGCTCAGTGTCTCACTTCAAAGGCGCATCTGAGTCACAGCTGAGCTGGTCTTACATGCATCATTCTCCGTATCATGACCACTCACCCGGACCCGATTTGTGACTGTGAGGTGTTTTCGTTGACCGTGATGGATTAGACGGCATGACCAATGCCCAGGATCCCCTTTGAGAGCGAAACGTTTTGGACGGGAACAAAAAAAAATGAATTACAAGTTTGAGAGCAACCCTAGCGAACCCATGTAGTTGAACAACTCCCAAATACCTGGTAGAAGATCCCAAATGCGGGAAAGAAAATGGGCGGCCATTGCCACCCGCTTCGCATCGTGTCGAGGACGGATCGCATGCGATGTCCGAGAGCAAACCCATGTGTAAGCTTGCCTGAGGACGTCCCGAGGATACCCAGGCAACCGACAAGTTCACCTAGCCCCAGATAGCAAAATCAACTCCCGCCCAATGCAAAGATGTCCCTCAAGTAACTCGTGTGCGCGTAAACCACCACCGATTCCAGGCGCCACACAAATTCACCCTCGGCCCTCCCATTCCGTATTTCGTCGTCATGATAGATAGTGCTGTGTGGGGATTCCGCAGCAAAGTCCTCTCACATCAGGACGCACTTGGAGCAGCAGCCGGCCTGCGGGTCCTCGTCGGCCATGTCCATCTTGCTCATGCCCGCGCCGTTGTGCGAGAGACCGCTCCCCGCCGACGGGCCGCCCTGCATCTCGCGGTTGTATCTCCTGATGGCCCGGACCACCTCGAAGAAGGCCTGCTCGACATGCGTGTTGGTCTTGGCCGATGTCTCGAGGAACTTGCACTTGAATTCTTCCGCCAGCTGCTTGCCCTCTGCAGATTAAACCCCGTCAGCACCGTTATCGACCCCACGCCTTTTTCCCGGGAACTCAACCTACCTTCAATCGAGACCTTACGCTCGTTCGCCAAATCGAGCTTGTTGCCGACCACCACCATGGGGAACACGTCCTTGTCCTTGACGCGCAGGATCTGCTGTTGGAAGGTCCTTATCTCCTCAAAGCTCTCCCGCGACGTGATCGAGTAGACAAGGAGGAAACCCTCGCCGGTGCGCATGTACTGCTCCCGCATCGCCGAGTACTCCTCCTGGCCGGCGGTATCTAGCACGTCGAGCAGCGCCACCTCCTCGTCGACGATGCACTGCTTGCGGTACGAGTCTGTACAGGAGTCAATCGGTCAGTCACCCAATCTGTTTCGGGCGGTTCGAACGCAGGGAATGGAATGCGCACCCTCGATTGTTGGGTCATATTCGTCGACGAAATGCGACTGGATCAGCTGGATTGTGAGGCACGACTTGCCGACACCACCACCGCCAACCACCACCAACTTGTATTCTCTAGTGAACTGCAGCGCAATCGGATACACGCGTCAGCCAAAGCAATCCAGACCAAGGAGCGCGTCGCGCATCAACCGCGGCGAAAGAAACCCGTGCAACATGGTCACGTTCAGTTCGGTCGTTCGGTCGATCGGCCAGCTAGGATTTGGGCGCAAACATACCTTGGATGCCATTGTTGCGGCTGGAACTGAGAGGAATTAAATAACTGGTTCGTTAAAAACAGATCAGTCGTCTGAATGGGCAACCTTCCCTTGGACAGGGAACGAACGTGCAGCGCTCGGGATGACGAAAGATCGGGGTCGCTCGGCAACCGCGTACAAGAACGATACCGTTCGGTCTTTGTTCGCCGATCGGGTGGAAGGGAGATGCCGGAGGGGGAGCTGTGGCGGGAGGAAAAAAGTCGCCTGGAAAGACGAGGCGCTTGGACGATGAACTGACTTGGAAATGAACGAGAATCGAACAACCCCCTTTGGAAATGTGTGGGGATCGGCAATCGAATTTCTCTGGAACCGCCCGGGAGGCTGGTGGTAGCTCGGTATCCTTGCCGCTGACTGGCTACTGAATTATCGGACGAGCGACGTGCAGTGGTTATCCCAACAACTCAATCGCCCAGGGTTGCAGGAGGAAGAAATATACGGGAAAAGGTCGCTCTCAAGAAGCAGAAAATGTGCTGTGAATCGGACGGAAAGAGCTGCTGCAGTGCCAGCCAGGGAAGGTCGAGTTCAAAGGCGCGGGCACAAGAAGGGAAAGCAGGCAAAGGCCTGGGAGGAAAGGGGTCCGTGTGCCTTCTCTGGGGGGGTCAACTGTGGGCTAGGCTCATCCCCTATCTGATTGGCAAATGGGCGGCGGCGCTAGGCGGTGGAGGACAAAGATGTGAAGTACCCCTGTACTTTCGTACCGATGGCCACCCTCATCAGCTCGCCTTTGGCCGGTTTGGGGGACGGCCCTCGCACTGTGGCAGACCGACAAGAACTGCGGATATAAAGTGGGAGTGTGACGTGCCTGAATCCTCAGCGTCGTTTGTTGTGGTTGTCAAAGACACCAACAGAATGCACCGCCGAGCAGTCACAGGAAACCGAGAGGTGGTTGAAGAGCTCGGTACCTTGAGCTGTCACACGCGTCTCCATGCACACCCCACGCCTGCGTCGCCAAGCGCCCTGGTCCCTGAGTCCACGGGGATGTGGGAATTCCTCTGATGGAGCGGGCCGGTTCCTTGACCGTTTTATTATTGATCAGGATTGCTATGGCAAGTGAGAAATCGAATGGATGCCACGCGACGACTAAATCAATCAACGAGAAGACCCGAGGAGCGACAGGTACATACAGTACATTGCAGACCGACCCGGACTACTTTTTGGTATGTACTGCACAGTACCTGCTAGGCATGGCAGGCCGGATGCATGAGCGGTCCTGGCCCCGCCTTGCTGCAGGAAGCGCACGTTGCGCAAACGGCTGTTCGCGTGGGACCCAGTTAGAGAGGCCAGCCAAGCCATGGATTTCCAGTTGTTGGTTGCTGGATGGCCATCGATTCATCAAGAAGACTGCAGCTAACTGTATGTCCAATGCGCAGCAGTGGGTACGGGGCATGTAGGGCTGACGACCGCCTCGCGATCGCCTCGCCGCCTGAGAAGGAGCGGTTCCATTGGTTATTATGGTGTCAGCTGCCAGCCTAGTTTCCTGTTTTAACGCTTCCAGGTTCTTTTCATCAGGATGGCAAGCGGGGCAGCGCCGTGCCGGATGACGACCGATTCTGAGCCTCTTCCACCACAGCGACCGGGTCAGACTCAGCCCAGGATTACAATCACTGGGTGGCTTCCAGAACTCTGTGCCGCTTCATCGGCTTGGATCAAGCCCAGGCTCCCGCTTTTATGCCGAAGCCCCCAACCTATACTTGACAAACCTGACTTTGCTGGATTCGAGACGGCACAGCGTTCGCCTTTTGGCAGAAATGCCACGGTGTGCTTTTGGGCCGCCAGCCATGGCATCCTCTGCGGCCATCAAGATCCTACACAGTCGAGACAGTAATCACAAATATATCCACGTCGGGCGGCTAACCAGAAGCCGGGATTCAATCCCCAATACGCGCTATACCAATACGGCAAAGTTGATCAGCGGGCCAGGGGTAGCAACAACCCGATGGAAGGGGTCCTCCATCACAGCACGCGTGTGCTGCCGCGTTTTGGGTGGACGACAACTGGATAGCGCGCCCGACCACAAGTGATTGATCGCTGATCGCGTGCATATGCAGTGCGGGCTGCGGATATTTATCGGAAACTCCTTTGCAGCCGATTCGGGCCTTCGAATGGCCTTTCCCGTCTACACGCCTCAGCTGCCGCTATACTTTTGCTGCCGAACCCACGAAGCGGTTTGCAGATTCCAGGTCGTGGAATCCCGCTCCTCGGGCTGGAATAATGGAGACACGGGTATAAACCCCCTGCGATATTGCCGGCCGCGTGAGAAACTTTGTTTTCGTTTGTTACACAGTCCAAGGAACAGGGGGGGAAGACGGGAAGTGGGATGTTTTGGGATTGGACCTCCCCACAGCTGATATTGCTGCTTTCGGGTAGGTCTGTGGGGTAATTTACGCTTGTTCTCCTCCTCTGTGGAAGAGCAAACAGACGTATTGAGATTAGGAACAGCCATGGGGTTCTCTGTTCAGAAACGGCAATTGTCATGAGCTTGGGGTCTTTCCAAACCCCTCCTGGCTCGGAAAATTTTGCGCCTGGAATCGCCCAAAACCCTCCCCTCGAAGCTCCCAGCGAGAAACGGGAGGTGGTGGGGTTGTTTGGTCTGTGCGTTAGCTTCCCTTTTAGCGTCCCTGCTAGCTCGCCAAGGACTCCCTCTCCCATGCGAATGAAACAAATCACCTCAACTTCAGGGGTCGAATGTGCTGGGCAACTCAAGTCCGTCGATGAACTCATTTCCCACGACAACCGCCTTCGACAAGCCATGGCGACCAGATTCGGAAACACACGGAAACACACGAATCCTCGCGGAATCTTGCATTTTTGTGGCGCCTCCTATTTCGTCAAACCAGCCAGCAACGCTTCTAGAAGCGCTCTAGAAGATTGCGCCTGCAGCAGCCCGTCGCTTACCAGCGCGGTGTCTGCCAGATGGGGAAAGGGACTCATGACAGGGGAGTGCGCAATCCCGTTTCCGACTTCGTGCGCGTGTGATTAATTTCCTAGGCGAACAAAGACTCGCTCTCGCTTAGAGACCGCGCACTGTGGGATCGAGAAGCCACAGGACGAGTCTTTGACTTGGCTGGGCTGCCTCGCACCCGTCCCGGATCCGTCATGGTTGACTATTCCTGGGCCTTGGCCTCTGCTTTATCCCCAACCATCGCCCCAGTGTCAGCCTCCGCCTCAGCCTCAGCCTCCATATCGGCCTCCTGCTCATCCTCACCCTCCACCGTCACCAGCCTGCCCTTCACGGCGAGGACTGCCTCGGGCGTGATGCTGTCAAGAAATTCCTTGTCCCTGCCCGCGGGTGTCAGCAGCTCTCAATAACGCCCACTCCGGGGATTACGGTAGGTAGGTCATTACTCACCTCCCAACCAGCGTCACGGTATTCCTCTTCTTCCCCCACCTCGGGTAACTCCCGACCTTAATACCCTTCGGCTCGACCTCCTTCGCCAGCTTTGTCAGGTACTCGGCCACGGCACTCTCGGGCAATGGCGTCGAGATGGTCACGCGCACAATACCCTTGCCCTCGGGGTCCGTCAGGCGCGGGAGCACCGACGTCGTCAGGCCTTTGAGTAGCCTCTCAACTAGTTACGCACCTCCGGTCAGCAACATCCCTAATTCCCTTTCGGATGAAGTGCCCGGCCCTCCCGTTAGGCGCAAGGTCGGGCTTCGCTGGGGAAAACTTACATAACCGCGGCACGCCCGGCAGGATATGTACGTTCCCGTTGACCACGGAGATCGGTACCCAGAGGTCGTTACAAGGGAAGAGGAACTGCTCAGCAGACGGCCGGCTCGCGTCGGTCGGCAGCTCAACCATACGCAGCCTAGCGCGCAGGGCGGGCGAGTCCTCGTCCCAGTTGAAGTTGGGCTGGTTGGGATGCGGCTTGGAGAGCTGCTTCATCAAGGCGTAGGCTTCCTTGTGCAGCATCAGAGGCAGGCCGAAGGCTTTAGCTATTGACATGTAGGTTATATCGTCGTGGCTGAGGGTATGAGATGAGTGAGTAACTTGACTGTGAGGTGTGCTGTGTTGAGTAGAAGGGGAGGCTTACGTTGGGCCGATGCCGCCGCTGCGCGGGCGTTAGTCAGGATACGTGATGAATATGTTGGAGTACGTCTAGGGGGGAAAGCCTGCCTTGTTACCACCAAATCATAGCGCTCGCTCATGCGGCGAACCGCCTCAATGATCTCGCTTTCGTCGTCCTCGATGACTTCGATGCGTTTGAGGTTCTATCGGCCGGCTTTTGGTAAATATGCAAAGCTTCAGAAACTGAACAGAAAGCAGCAGAAGACATACAATCCCAAGGCTGAAACACCATTTGGCAAAATAATTCGAGTTTGTCTATCCCTGCGTGTCAGTCGTCTGCGTAGGCGCAGCTGTGCTGGTTGGGGTAGCTCACGTCTTTGGTCTACATCAGCCACCCGTCAGCTTCAATCTCGACCAACAATCGGCACCTTGTCTCAACTTCCGACCTGCCTTTCCGCCCAGCACTTCATCGCCGATAACCAAGCACGCCGCGGTATGGATTTTCCTCGAGGCGCGCTCACTCGCCGTAGTTCCCGAGGCCATCGTGTTGTTTATGCCTGTTTTCGCCGAGAAAGTCGGTGCTGCAGTGGCCGAGCGCGCAGTGTACGGCGTTGGCCGTGAGAGATGGCGAGCTACTTGGGAGAGTCGTGAGAACATGAGATCACAAGAGTAGCTGCGATGCTACCATGTCAGAGTGCATTGGTAAGAGGTAAGGTATGTACTGTACGGGAACGGTCTCGGCTGCATCAATTGCGGGTGAATCATACCCGAGCCCGAGCTCCAGGCAGCCGGTCCACATTGCTCCCGCTCCGCATTGCTGTGGGACTGGGGCTGGCAGACTGAATGCCAAGCGCGGGGCAGTCGCTCAGCAAGCACCCCACCTCACCTGGACCTGTCACGACTTTTGATCACTCGAGCGCATCCGCTGCGACGATCTACACAGTACAAGCAGCGTAACCTAGTCCAGGACGCGACCCGGACTTTTTTTCTAGGCGTCTAAGCCATCCATAAACAACCGCCAGAATGGTACGAATCCTTGCCTGTACCCACCACCTATCCTCACGAGTACCTTATCTGACCCGCCCCAGAGCTCCGAAGCAAGGCTATTCACCTTCTCGCAAGAGACCAAAGACCACCTGCGCAAGTTCCGCCTGGGGACATCGCGCGCTAGCGATCCGCAAGCCGTCATCTGTATGTATGTCTTCTCAATATATACACCGACATTCTCCAATCAACCTCTCCTTTATCATCACCCAGAGACGGACATAAAAACTAACCCCTGAATCCCCAACCAGACATGATCGATAAGCAAACCAAAGAAATCCGCCAAGACGACGACAAGATCGTATACAAGTCGCTTGAGGAGCTCGCCGAGGACCTGCCGGACCACTCGCCGCGGTTTATCCTGTTGAGCTATCCGCTGACGCTGGTCCGTACCCCCTATATACTTCTCTCTGTTTCGTCACTACATGGTCGATCGATATCAGTTCAAAACGCTAACATGATTTTGATGCCACTCAGCCCTCTGGCCGGCTCTCAGTTCCCTATGTCATGCTCTACTACCTGCCGACGACGTGCAACAGCGAACTGCGCATGCTGTACGCCGGGGCCAAGGAGCTGATGCGGAACACGAGCGAGGTGACACGGATTATCGATCTCGAAAGCGCCGAGGAATTGGAGGAGGTTCCTGATAAGCTGGCCGCGTAAGCAGTACGGGATCGTATGCCGTGTAATATGTCAGGGTGGTGGAATGATGACTTATGATCTTTTTTCCAAGCGTTGTTATGGATGATTGTACATGTACAGCACAGTGCAAAATGTGCGCTCACTCCAGTTAACCCTCCGGCGGCACGACCTCATTTGGGTCGAGCCTAAGCTGTCCCGCTAGGCCCCTCACAACCTTCTTCAGCGCGATACACGCCGGGCTGTCCGGGAACGAGTCAAAGAAGCTCTCGCCAAAGTCGCACGCCATGCCCAGCCGGGGGTCAAGTGGGATCGACCCCAAAAACGGTATCCCCATCTCCTCCGCCAGCGCCCTGCCTCCGCCTGTCGTCGCCCGGAAGATCTCTGTCGCATGCGTGCACTTGGGGCACACAAAGAGTGACATATTCTCGACCAGGCCCAGGATCCGGATGCCCGCCTTCCGGCAAAAATCAATCTCCTTCCTCACATCCAGCAACGAAACCTCCTGGGGGGTCGTCACCACCACCGCCCCTTCGATATGGCTCTCCTTTAGGAAGGTATTGACGCTCAAATGCTCATCGCTCGTCCCCGGCGGCGTGTCCACGAGCAAGAAATCCAGCTCCCCCCACTCCACATCCTTCAAAAACTGCTTGATCAAGCCATTCTTCTTGGGCCCGCGCCAGATAATCGCGTCGTCGCGGTTCGGCAGCATGAACTGGATTGACATAACGGCGAGGTTGTCGGCGGCCCACACGGGCGACCACCCGGACGAGCTGACGTGTATTGTCTCAGCCTCGACGCCCAACATCTTGGGGATGCTCGGCCCACAGATGTCCGTGTCCATGACGCCGACCGTGGTGTCGGCGTTGGTGGCGAACGCCTGCGCGAGCTGCGCCGTGAGCGTGCTCTTCCCTACCCCGCCCTTGCCGCTGAGCACGAGGATTTTGTGCTTAACCCCCGAGAGGCGCGCTGTTATCACCGGGATGTCCGGGTCGGGGCCCTTGGGTGCCGAGGCGCATATCGCTTGGTTGGGGCAGCCGGCGCATGAATCGGCTGTGCCGGCTTGCTCGGACTCGGGGCCGGGGCAGTGTTCGGGTTCGGGGGCGACAAGTTGCGGTTTTTGTTTTAGCGGGTTCGCGAGAACATCCTCGACGGGCTCGGGGGCTTCTAGTGACGGCGCCATGATGAACGCGATAAAGCGGCAGGAAACGGGATGGATGGCGACGTGAGGTGATGGTTGGCTTAGAAATCGCCCCCTCGTCGACTGGGAGTTTATGGTGGGGCTTATCTGCTTCTTTATCGCAGCGGGCGTGGGGTCGGCGGTTGCGCTTAGGATAGCGCCTGCCGATTCCGGATCACTCCCACTGCTCCCCCGTCGCATCCCAAACGGTCGAACCGGCAGCTACGGCACTCGGAATAGGGCAAAGACGTCCGCTAATAATAAGTGATGCTTACCTGGTGAGACCGCGGGCATCCCCCGTTACCCCACGCCTCTCCTGGATGATCATAGAAGATCGCTGTGTAACGGCAACTTGCACGTCTGGGAGCACAAGATACTCCGATGTCCATCATGGTGTATGTGCCATCCTCCATATCTTGTCAAAGGAGGAATGCGCACAGCGGAGTGAATGCGCGATGAGAGTCTTCAGGATCTGCTGCTAGACCGCCATGGAGTCACATGGACGCTCAGTTGGCTGCAATTGCAGATGAGTCAGTCCATTCTCGTCGTCCCGGGCCATACTTAGGGCCTGCCCTCGGGGCGTTGGCCACGACTGGTGTTCGATAATAAGGACGCAATTATGAGAGATGAATGGCGGTCTGCGCGCTCGCTTCGTTGCCTCACAATTCCCTCACGCTCCTCCCGGTGGTTGCCGCAACGTCCCTAATATCCTAAGTCGGAGAACAGCCTCCCACTCTCAAATCAAGAGGCCCGTCGTAGGGTAGGACGGCATGATATCGCCGTGAACCCTTGCGAACCCGGTTCGACACGCACTCGAATGACACCGCCATCTTTGCGCTTGACTAGTGATTGGGCATTGATGATGGCTCAAGCCAACCATCTCGTCGGAAGTGTCCACGCGTAGGGGGTGTGCTCATCGTCGGGCGTCTATGGCGTCTTTGGCTGCGGGGAACGTTGGGTATTGATCCGCGCGAAGATGCAGAGTCGGCGGGCGGATGCAACCGCTTTAGGCGTTGGGCCGTTCGTCAATGGTTGAGGAGCATTATTCCAGTGGACGCGTGCGCATCCAATCCATTCCCAGAGCAGACGGGAGAAGAACGGGGCGGCCTGTCAGAAGCTGCAGCAGCTGCAGGACGTAGAAATTGGTCAAGACGACTGGCAGGTCCTGAGAATCAACTGGGGCCGTCCCGGTGGACCCTGCATCAACCGCTCACCTGACAGCGTGTGGGAGAAAGAATATTAGCGCGTTGAGCTAGCGGGCCACCTCTGCAGGGCCTGCCCGGTCTGTTGTCATTGGAACCACGACTTCGACGATGCCGGAATCCCCACGTTTGGAGTCAGCCCAGAACCCCTCGGGCTCTCCACACCCACTAAAGCGTTAGGTGCTGCACCGTTTGCCCTGAATCCATCTCGTCGAATCGAGAGCGCAGGCCCAAAGGTGTCTGGAGCAGATAATAACCCCGAGTCGCGGCTCCCCCGCGCTGGCTTGCCTGCGGTTCGTGGTCGACATACTGTTAAGCTGCATGCCACTCACTGCAGCTGTTTGTTGACGTCCACGACGCGCTGCCCTATCGCTCGTCGCACCTCCTGTCTACACTTGCACGTAAACAAGTAAACAATCACAAACCCACCGCATGACGCTCATCGCTAGTTGTTTCTCTCCAAGTCGCTGCGCCGTCTTGCAGCCGTGTCAATGCGACTGAGGATGATGCCGACTACGAAAAAGAAGCTGGGGTCCATCGGCTTGTTTATGCGACAAGCCGATGGGAGCACGAGCGCTGGCTCCTCGAGCAGTCCCAGGGCGAATGGAGTGGGCCTTCCTGCAACGTCCGGGTCTGTTTTGGCAGGGTCCGCCATGGCGGGAATGTCAACAGGGCCGAGCCACGCGAAACACGCGACAGCGGCAGGCCACCACTCGCAGCTTCCACAGCTGCAGCCCCCACCAGAGATTATCGCGGCGCGGCAAGAACGACAACAACAGCAACAGCAGCAGCAGCAGCAGCAGCAGCAGCAGCAGCAGCAGCAGCAGCAACAACCACAACCACAACAGCAGCAGCAGCAATCTGACACACCCACAACCGCCAGATCAATCCCCCCACCCAAGGCTGGTCGATACGCGGCCGCATCTGGGCCAACCGCGACCATGAGCCTCCCCGCTCCGCATTTCCAGCCACTGCAGCGCACTAGGACATCCGCTTCGGACACTGCTCGTGAGACCCAGCGGGGCCACAATGCGTGGGAGGACTCGACCGTGGCCTCCATGTTTGGCGACAACGAGAGCAGGGCTGCATCGGAGAGGCTGCGTGTGCCACCGGCAGGCCACAGCCGCCACTACAGCGACGCTCCGCACAACAGGGCACTCCCTCCCACACCCACCGCCCGAACCCAGCCCAAGCACGACGAGAATTTACCGTTTGTCATTGGCGAGAATGGCATCCTCAAGGTCCTCCCACCAGCCAGCACTCAGAAAGCACCTGAGACAGCACCCTTGGCCATCAATGCCACACCTGGTGGTAGTTTTGACAACCAGAGTGTCAAGCAGGACGATGTATACCATGAGGCCCGACAGCTCTACGAAACGCCCACCAAAGCCAACGGGCTAAGGCGCACCAGGTTGCCGTACCGAGACAACCGCGACGTGAAGAGCAACGCATCGTCGGAGCGAGCTGGTCCCACATATTCGCCAGATGCCCAGAGCGTGGGCTTGTCACCAGAGAGACGGTCAGAGTCGGCCGGCCATATCGACAAAATCCGGTTACAGGAGCGCATGTCACGCGACCGCGAGCGACAGCGGGAACGAGAGCGTGAAAGGGAACGAGAACGTGAAAGGGAACGAGCGAGAGAGCGGCAGCGGGAGCAGGAACGCGAACTCCAACAAAAGCGGTCCACTGTGTTTGAGAACCTGACGCCCCTTGACTTCGACGACCCCGACTTCAACGAGACAAAGGCCGCAGTCGTCGCGCCCAGCCCCGGTGTCGACGCCGAGGCGCTCAAAGAGGCTCTGCAGCGTACGCCACGAGCAAACCGCCAGCCACAGCAACAATTGTTCCCACCCCAGAATATCCACCGGAACGAGGCGGGCCCTCCACTCAGCCGGACAGCCAGCCGCCGCGCAAAAGAACCCACCAAAGAGGCCCCCCCAGCGACCACCTCGCGCAAGCGCCGCCAAAGCCTCGACTACAACGACGCCGAGCTTCACGCCATGAGCTATGCCAACCTCCGCACCGAAGCCTTCGACTTCGACCCGCAAACCGTGGCGCTGCAACAACCATCCTTACCGCCCGGAGGCGGCAGTATCGAGGACCGACTGGAGCACTACAAGACCAAAGGGAGCATGGACCAGCACGAGTTCTTTGCACGCATCACGATAGACGAATGGGACGAGGCCGGAGACTGGTTCCTGGCGCAGTTTGGTGGGGTGATGCAGCGGTTGAAGGCGGCGCGCAAGGCAAAGCGGCGGCTGGTGCAGCAGTTTGAGGACGAGGTGGCGGCGAGAGAGGAGGCGGTCCGGGGAAAAATGGAAGGGATTGAGAGGACGCTTGAGGACCTTAAGGAGGAGGGTCAGAATATGATGGAGGGGAAGGATGTGGATGTGGAGTTCTAGGTGTGTTCTCGAAGTGGTGTAGAGATGGGAGGGCCACATGGCGTGTCGCTTCATGGTAGGGGGGTGTATAACGAAAAGTTTTCGTTGCCATGGTATGGCGTTGTGGCTGTTTTTCTTTTGCCTTTTCTAATTCCAACGCCATCTGGGCTTTTCATGATTTAACGAGCTGACGATCAAGAACAAAACATCACCGTTATGACTAACGACCAACGACTTATGACTGACGATTTCACGACAAAACAGGATTCAGCCGGGCGACGGCTGTCTCTCTCTCTGTCTCTTTCCAATTTTTTTGGTTTTTATTATTTTTTATTTATTAACGTTTCATGTGAGGCAAAACTGCACGATCATCACCATGAGGTATCATATAGATGGCTAGGCATGGAGACGCTGTATCCAAGTACCCAAGAACCAGGAAGCAGTAGATTCGCTTCTCTCGTTATTAGAAACAAAAAACCATTTCATAACGTCATCCACCAGGGCCCATCAATCGATCATACAGCATCATCATATCACCATACTCTCCGCCACGCTCCGATCCCTTCCCACAACAACCCTCAACTGACACCCCTCCCTCCCCGACCCGGGCCCGCCAAATATCCCCCTCCTCACCCCCTCGGTGAAGAGCTCGTACGCCGGATAGTACGCGTCCACGAACTTGACCACCTGCTCGGCCGTCATGCCCGCGCCCTTCTCCCTGCGCAGCTGCGCCTCCTGCTCCGCCCGCCACGCGTAGACGTACTCCGTATCCTCGGCGTCGATGTGGATAAACGCGTCCAGCGCGCGGTTGACCACGGCGTCGTACTCGCGCAGGCGGTCGTTGACGAAGTGCAGGTGGGAGAGCTTGTGGTTGTGCAGCGTGCGGCTCGCCTTGTCGTGTTTCCACTGCGTTTCGAGGGCCGCTGGGTCCAGGGGCCGGAAGCCCACGCACCAGCCTTCGAGGATCAGGACTCGCGGCGGGTTGGTGGGGGAGGTGGAGGGCCAGGTGGAGGGGGGCAGGCGGTCGCCTAGGCCGGAGTAGAGGGATTTGTCGTATTGGGGGATGGGGGTGGGTTTGTTTTGGCTGAGCGTGGTGAGGAAGGTTTGGAGGAGGGGGAGGTCGTGCGTTCCTGGGGGAAGTGGTGGGATAGAGGTTAGTGGGTTTGTCTTGGCTGGGAGGGGAGATGCATAGAACCAAGTCACTCACCGGGCTCGCCGCGGTATTGTACCAGCGCGTTGTCGGGATGTGCGGCGGCCAGGGAGAGCTGGTCGGCGTGGGTGAGGTAAAAGTCGTCGATGCTCACTACGAGAGTCGCCAACCCCTCGCGCTCCTGTAGCGTCTCGGCGAGTGCCCGAACCAGTGTTGTCTTGCCCACGCCTTGGACGCCGTTCAGCCCTACGATAAAGGGCCGGGGGTTGGCCTCTCCGGCATGCTGTTTCCTGTACTCGGCGATGCGCGACAGGATAAAGGGGATGCAGATGGGCGACTTGTCGTCGACGACACGGGTTTGCAGCGGGGCATCTGGGGTGTCCATGGTCGCCGTAATTGTCTGTTGTGTATGTTGGCTGTGTGCACTTATCACTGAGTTGCATTGTCGCATCGCCAGTCTTCGGGATGGGTTGTTTGGCTGGCGATGACGACAGAGGGACCAGACCAGCTTGGCGATCCATGGTGGGGTGCATCGCTCAGTTGGGGGCCGCCGGGAACTCCAAGTGTGGGGGAACGCACTCCAAATGGGACAGCTTCTGGAACTCCGGAATTCAAGGTTCAGGTATCAACGTAGTGTATTTATTAGTACTGCTAGAAGTGTTTTTAAAATTCATACAGCAAGCATATATCGCAGCCTTGAATCTGCCAGGTTTCGGATCTTACCGTTTTTGATAATCCGATCGTGAATGCAATGCACTGTGTCCGGCCCCTTGACCTCCCTTGCATCTCAACTCATGTGACGGTTTGATGATGCCGGGCAAAACCACTCCTCGGCTCTCTTCAGCCCGGTTCCGCACCGAGATGCTCGTTTGTTTCCACGAGCTTAGCGAGATATTGTTGTCTGGCAGATCTAGCTATGTATAACCGATCACAACCGAGTTGAATGCTCAAATACAGCATCCCAAAGTTCAGTCCTTGGCGTGTTCGATGTTCAGAAGCAACAAAAGTTGAACCGACGTTGTCGTTTGGAAAAGGTCATCCGCAGAGCTGGGCTTGGCTGATTGGCCAGCAGCTGACCGGGGGGGTGGCCGGGGGGGCGAATTGCATGTCTGCGCATGTGAAGAAGACGCTGCGTAACGGTGGAGCCGCTCGGCAGCATCCCCCGCTCTCGGCAAAGCTGGCTGACAGTGGGGATGCATGGAATGCGCAGTGCGAGCGACAGCCGTATTTGCCTCGGCTTAACGCACCGGCAGCTCAGGGAACTGGCACCAGGGCACTTGCCGACATCAAAGGTGGCTCCTGATAGAAATACAACGCTTCCGGCTCGTGATTCCCTGCCGTGTTTCCTGCCTGAATCAGACTCAATCTAACCTCTCAATCCCGCCAATTTTTTTGTTTCTTTTTTTCCCGCACCCGTCTCAGTCACACACATTCTTCCACAGATTCCAGATGGCGGACCAATTGAGATACGACGGCCAGGTCGTTGTCGTCACCGGCGCGGGCGGCGGTCTCGGCAAGGCCTATGCCACCTTCTTTGCGTCGCGGGGCGCCAGCGTCGTTGTGAATGACCTCGGCGGGTCTTTCAAGGGCGAGGGTGGCGACACCAAGGTTAGTGCTGCAGGCCTGCAAGGGCGAGAGGGATGAAGTGGTGGGTGTGGTGCAGTGCAGCGCAGTGCAGCAAGCTAACTGGTGCAGGCCGCCGATGTTGTCGTCAACGAGATCAAGGCGGCTGGCGGCAAGGCCGTGGCCAACTACGACAGCGTCGAGAACGGCGACAAGATCATCGAGACGGCCATCAAGGCGTTTGGCCGCATCGACATCCTCATCAACAACGCCGGCATCCTGCGCGACATCAGCTTCAAGAACATGAAGGACCAGGACTGGGACCTGATCTTCAAGGTGCACGTCAAGGGCAGCTACAAGTGCGCTCGTGCCGCCTGGCCCTACTTCCGCAAGCAAAAGTACGGCCGCGTTATCAACACGGCCTCGGCCGCCGGCCTGTTTGGCAACTTTGGCCAGGCCAACTACTCGGCCGCCAAGCTCGCCATGGTCGGCTTCACCGAGACGCTGGCCAAGGAGGGCGCCAAGTACAACATTATTTCCAACGTCATTGCCCCCGTAGCTGCCAGCCGCATGACCGAGACCGTCATGCCGCCAGATGTCCTGGCTCTCATGAAGCCTGAGTGGGTCGTGCCGCTGGTGGCCGTCCTGGTGCACAAGAACAATACGACCGAGACGGGCTCCATCTTCGAGGTTGGCGGTGGTCACATCGCCAAGCTCCGGTGGGAGCGGTCCAGCGGCCTGCTGCTCAAGTGCGATGAGAGCTACACCCCCAGCGCCGTCCTCAAGAAGTGGGATCGCGTAACCGACTTCTCCAATCCCCAGTACCCCAGCGGCCCCAACGACTTCCTGACGCTTCTCGAGGAGTCGCAAAAGTTGGGCCCCAACGAGCAGGGCGAGAAGATTGACTTCACCGGCCGTGTTGCTCTCGTCACTGGCGGCGGTGCGGGCATTGGCCGTGCCTACTGCTTGGCCTTCGCCAAGGCCGGCGCCGCCGTTGTCGTCAACGACCTCGTTAACCCCGATGACGTTGTCAACGAGATCAAGAAGATGGGCGGCAAGGCCGTGGGTGCCAAGTTCTCGGCCGAGGATGGTGATGCCGTCGTCAAGACTGCCATTGACGCTTTCGGCCGCATTGACATTGTAATCAACAATGCCGGTATTCTGAGGGACAAGGCCTTTACCAACATGGATGACAGCCTGTGGGACCCCGTCATGAACGTGCACATGCGCGGCACCTACAAGGTGACCAAGGCTGCCTGGCCTTACTTCCTCAAGCAGAAGTACGGCCGTGTGGTCAACACTACATCGACCAGCGGTATCTATGGCAACTTTGGCCAGGCCAACTACGCTGCAGCGGTAAGTCTATATCGATCGTGGAGAGGCAAGAGGTACATATGCTAACTAGAGCAGAAATGCGGTATCCTTGGCTTCTCGCGCGCTCTTGCTCTTGAGGGCGCCAAATACAACATCTTTGTCAACACGATTGCCCCTAATGCGGGCACCGCCATGACCAAGACCATCCTGCCCGAGGAGCTCGTCCAGGCATTCAAGCCCGAGTACATTGCTCCCGTAGTGCTTGCGCTCTGCAGCGACAAGGTGCCCAACCCGACCGGCGGCCTGTACGAGGTCGGCAGCGGCTGGGTCGGCCAGACAAGGTGGCAGCGCACTGGTGGCCACGGCTTCCCCGTCGATGTGCCCCTCACGCCCGAGGCGGTTGTCAAGCACTGGGAGCCCATCGTCACGTTCGACGGACGTGCCGACCACCCCGAGAAGACACAGGACAGCCTGCAGAAGATCATGGCCAACATGGAGAACCGGAGCGGCGAGGGAAAGGTATGATCCGCTTTTAGTCTACCTACGCCGTTTTTTCTCTCTGTACTATAGTATTACGATATATGCTATGTAGAATACATGATCTGTTAACGCGTTTCTTTCCGTAGAGTGCCGGCGATAACCAGTACCTCAAGGCCATCCAGCAGGCGCTCAAGGCCGAGGGCAAGGGCACCGAGTTTAAGTTTTCTGAGCGCGATGTGATGCTGTACAACCTGGGCATTGGCGCTAAGCGGACCGATCTGCGTTATGTCTTGTAGGTGACCTCATTAGACTTCTGTCACATTCTTCCAACCCTAGCTAACAATGCTCTCTACTAGCGAGGGCAACGACGAGTTCCAGGTGATCCCCACCTTTGGCGTTATCCCGCCCTTCGACGCCGAAACCCCTTACAACCTCGATGACCTCGTCCCCAACTTCTCCCCCATGATGCTCCTCCACGGCGAGCAGTACCTCGAGGTTCGGAAATACCCGATCCCGACCTCGGGCCGCCTCGTCTCCAAGGCGAAGCTCCTCGAGGTCGTCGACAAGGGCAACGCGGCCATCGTCAAGTCGGGCGTGACGACGGTCAACGCCGAGACGGGCGAGGACCTCTTTTACAACGAGATGACTGTTTTCCTGCGCGGCTGCGGCGGGTTCGGCGGGCAAAAGAAGCCGGCTGATCGGGGAGCCAGCACCGCCGCCAACAAACCCCCGTCGCGTGCCCCGGATGCCGTCGTCGAGGAGAAGACGACCGAGGAGCAGGCCGCTGTGTATCGTCTCAGCGGCGATTACAAGTATGTTTTTTCTATCTCTGCTCAATCCAACCTTCCCCCACACACAACCAAAATATACATGATACTGACATGATATGTAAAAAAAAAAAAGCCCCCTCCACATCGACCCCGCCTTCGCGAAAATGGGCGGCTTCAAGGTGCCCATCCTCCACGGGCTCTGCTTCTTTGGCATGGCGGGCAAGGCCGTGTTTGAAAAGTATGGCGCCTTCAAGAACATCAAGGTGCGGTTTGCGGGCACCGTGAACCCCGGCCAGACGCTGGTCACGGAGATGTGGAAGGACGGCGGCAAGGTCATCTTCCAGACCAAGGTCAAGGAGACGGGGAAGCTGGCGATCGGTGGGGCTGCGGTCGAGTTGGTTTAAGGAGGGGGCAGGGAGCGCCTGATGCTGCTGGTGGTGATTGTGGTGAGGGGAAGACGCGTGGAACGTCCCTTGGAAGGGGATGGGAAACATGATGATGCGATGAGATGAGTTTGGAGGGAGGGAGATGCTCGCTTGGGCGATAAAAGTTTTATACTGTTACGACGGTCCAGGAGATTGATCTTCCATGGGCTAGGTTTGTGTTGAGAGATGTATCATTAGCGCTGTTTGGTCGTTTTCATCGGCCTATTAGACTGTGACCATTATGAGTTGACTTGTGGTCAAGTTATGGCTCTCGCGGTGACACGGTGCTAATGTACTCCTGAGATGCTCGTTCGGTTGTTTGTTTGTCAGTTTAAAAGATTTTGACTGGGCTTGAGGGATGCCAATACTGTCTATGAGCTGCCCGAGTCTCTTGTTCGTGAGCATCGATTTGCCCGTCATTCCATTTGATGGGTATCATATCTGCGTTCCTTTCCTTCCTTCCTCTTGAGCCCTATGCCCAAGCCCTTGACTTCATCCCCATAACAAAACATTAACCGGAACAGTTCTTTCTGCCCATTACAGAATATGGAATTTGCCGCCACAATGCGGCAGCGAACAGACCTTCGTAAAGCGCCAACTGACTTGCCCAATACACGGCGAAGGTAATATGAGCCCCTCCCAAGAAACTTATAATGCAGCGGTATATGTATAGCCTGTGGCCTCATCCCCCAAAACAGTACCCTCTTTGTCCGGATGTTACGCCTGATGGTTAAGCCGAACCAATCCATAAGCAGCCTAAGAAAAATTTTCCCCGTCCGCAAAGGGTATCCAAAAATCGACCCAGATGAAAAACGCCCCGCCTGTCTTCATATCATCCCGCCCATCGTTGCTCCAGAGGACCTCATGCGATCGAAACCGTCACAGCGCCCCTCTCTCTCTCGCTCCCGCTCCCTGTAGGCGTCGTGGAGACAATTCTCACGGCGTCCTTGGCCTTCCCCTCGGCTTGATGTTCCGAGGCTGTGTCGAAATCCGTCTCCGCCGTTTGGGGCGTGGTGGGCTCCCTCTCTGATTCGTCCTCCGCTGAAGAGGTTTGCTCGAGGGTCCGCGAGGCGTGCGAGACTGGCAAGAAGGGCGATGGCTTTTCTTTGTCGGTCTCGTTTTCATCTTCGTTGTAGCTTAACCTGTTCCGTGCTTGATAGCCGGTCTCCGCCGCAACAGCAGTAGAGACGGATGACGAGTTCTTGGTGTGTCGGGGGCTGGCGGGTCTTTGTGTGTGCGTGAGAGACTTTCGGTTAGTGGCCTCGGTTTCGATAGGTTCTGGCGTGGCGAATGCTTCGTCAACGGAGTTTGCATCGGCAGCGGAGGAGACGCTATCAGCCCTCGACTCGATGGAGAGGAACGAGTTCCTGATCGGGCTCTTGAGCAACGATACATCGCCAAACTCGCTCCTACTTCCCCGCGATGCGCGGGCGGGGCTTCGTGGGGGCAAAGGAGGGGGTATCCTCTTGGGAATGGTCACGATTGCGCCCTTTGCCTGGATAACCTGGGTGAGTTGGGGTCTCTGGATCGAGGTCCGCGTTGGCTGGGCCGAGGCGGTTGCGACCTCGCAGATGATGGGTTCTTCGTCTTCATCGTCGTCCTCATCGTCTTCATCGTCGGCATCTTCGTCCTGCTCCTCGGTGGTTTCGAGGCCGGGGCTCTCGACGGGGCTCTCGGGGCCGACGGCTTGGTCGGCAGTGTTGGGTGTCTTTTTGGTCGCCTTGTCCTCTGTCGTCGTTGTGACTGTCGCAGCAACCTTGGCCTCCTCAATCTTGACGATTTGAACTGGTTCGGATGCTGCTGGTTCCATCGTCCTCCGCTTCAGCCGCTCAATGATGCTCGTGTCGACCTTTGTGTAGTCGACCTCGTCGGGTTCCGGAACTGTGGGAAGCCTCTCCACACTGTCCTTCCCGTCGTCGCTGTTGGCCCGGCTGTGGGTCGTGCCAGCGGTGCTCGCCACGTCTGTCTGTGTGCACGCGTCCGTCACAGCTGTAGCCTGTGTCCGTGCCGACATGCAGCTGCCCCGGTTACTTCTCGAGACGAACGTATCCATGCTCTGGCGGCTGAATCTTCCATACAGGGGGCTCGACGGGCTCGGCTGGTACTCGAACTGTGTGCTCGTCGGTCGCAACTTGGTACCAGCTTCCCGGATCTCGATGCCGGCCATTTCCAAGCCGATCACGCCGAATGGGTCTGGATCACTGGCGTCTGGGACACCAAAGGTTTGTCTGGTGGGTGACGACGCGATGGACGCCCTAGGGCTCTCGATATCGGCATCACCAGGCGCGGGCTGCTGGGCGAGCCAGTCCATCAGCGCCTTGTCATAATCAGAGCGGCCCTCTGCGGCCTTGATCACCTCAAACAGGGGCCGCATCTCCGGTATGTCCTTTGGGATGTTGCCGGCAAGGATGTCGAGGATCGTGACGCCGGCACAGTAGAACTTTTCATTCTCGTTGCCGCGCTCAGTGACCAACGACCCATCCAGCTGTACTGCCTGGTGTTTCCCTCGCGCCTTCACGTACGTCAAGACAGTCTCGCTGATCTCCTTCCACCTGATTTCGGGTTCCACTGATCCGGCAGCAACGAGCGGTCCCACGGCCAAGCTCGCATCGACACCCAATATTAACCTGGGACGGGTAAACAGCTCGAGAGTCCGGACGCTGTTGATGACTAGCACGCAGTCGTAGATGTCGACTCCCATCACAAAGGCCAATTCGGCCGTGTGGAGTATGATTGCAGAGGGTGGTGACCAGGTGCCGTCGGCCTTCCTCGCTGTGATCAGACCGGCTCCTCCGGACCCCGACATCCAGAGGCCTGACCGCATGCACGAGAAGACGGCAAGGCCAACGGCATTTTGTATTATTCGTGGGGGGATCTTTTTGGTGACGTATGTCGGTGTCGTCGGCTCGGTTGTGTTGACATTGTTCAGCTCGGTCTGCGCAGTGTCTTGAGACAGGAAGCCGTCGACTGCCTCTCAGTTAGCCCCAGTCGTCTCCAGTGTAGAGCACGCCTCCCGGCAACACAACGCAACACATACAGCAAAACGATTTAATTATCCTCGCGGCCTTGTCACATTCCTTGTCAAGACTTGTCGGCCAGTACGTTTCTCGGCCGTAGCGGGTGGGCGCCGGAGGCGGAGCAGGCGTCGAGGTGCTGTTTCGGTTGGCGGCGGGCACAATCTTCTCGGCCCATCCAAAGACTTTGTCCAGCGTACCGGACGTCCTCGTCGGCGCGGGGTTGCTGGGCACAACGGGGGCTGGGGTGCTGTGTCTCGACCGGTCCCACGAGGGGAGCAGAGCCGAGACGCGATGCATGGTGAGCTGAGTCGCCTGCTCGACACCGCGAGCAGCTGTTCTGGGTTCTCACCAGGCTCGCCCAAGACGGATGTGTGGGATTGATCGAAACCCAAGCTGCGGTACCCAAGGTGGTGCAGGTGAAGGGAGGGGAGGAGGGGGGGGGCAGCCCAGCAAACAGGGTGCCGTCGCCGTTTTCAATCGGGCCCTGGGCAGCTCCCTGAGCCAATGCCTAACCGGGCCACTGGGTGGTCAGTGACGTGGGCAGGGCCGGCGATCCCGCTAAAGCAGCCAAACAGCAACGGGGCCAGGAGGGTCAAAAGCAAGCCCAGAACCAGCCCGACAGGGGGCCTTGGCCGCGTCTTGCAGGTCTTGCAGCTGGAGTCCTGGACCGAGCGTTTGGGCTGGGCTGTCAAAACGGCCCCGTTTTTCCAAGCTCGCACTGCCTGCCCTGGTACTGTATCCTGGGATTGCGTCGGGTTGCTCGCTCTTCGGGTCCTACGCGGCAATGACGACGAACTGGCCGCTGCAAGTGGGACCCGCAGCCCTTTCCCGTCTCCCGTTGGGCTGAAGGTTGGAGGGTGTGCAGCTGCCTTCCGGTGCCTGACAGCAATTGATTGAGCACAAAAGTGGCACGTACCGTAATGTATACTTAATCTGCGAGAGATGCAACCGTGGGTCCATGGACCGCGGCCATCGACATGGGCCGCCAGACGATCTCGGCGAGGTCGAGCCCGGTCCGCGCGATCACGCCGATCAAAAAGCCACACGGGCTCTTTTGCTCGAATTTGGTTATCCGAGCCTGTGTCGCTGGGGGGAGGGGGTGGAAGGGGGGGCCTTTGAAGGGCTGCGGCCGGAGGATGAGGGGGAGGCGCCGGCCAAAGGATGTGATGGACAAAGCCGAGGTGGTTTGATGTTTGGGCCTGTGAAATGTGTGTTGAAACAGGTCTGCTTTCAGTCATTCACAATCATCCACTTTGATGTGCTTGCTAAGCCTCCCACAGCTCTAATATAGGAAGGGCGCAGATACGATGACAACGTTTTTCTTTCTCCACTGACACTGACTAGGAAGGGAACTTCGCTGCATCTCATCCTGGGCTGCCCTGCGAACCTCAAAAACCCATCCGTTTTTGCCGGACCCAGGATGGTCGCCTTATGCACCGCCGTTGAAGTGCGTGCTGCCGTCTTATAGTTTGCTTGTGATATACTATACTATACTACCTTTGGTTCTTATCCGTGCTCCCTCCCCTACGAGATACCTTGCCGCGGTACGGTACGGAAGACGAGGCGAACCACACCCTCCAGATCACGGCCTGTGACGCTGTGCCGCTAACAAAGATGTGCAAATCGAGATCCACTCTCCGTCCCGGCTCCAGGTTCCATGCATTGCCGTTTTCTCGACGGGACCACCCCTGGTCGCTAACCGAACCCGCCGAGAACCAGGGCCTGAAATCAATCCATCATGCCGTCATGTGCTCGTTCTCTTTCTCATCGCCAACCTGCTCGGTCATGTTATTCTGCATCCATCACCCGATTGATGTTCCTCGTGGTACCTCTTCCCTTTGTTCGCTCTTTGCGTGGAACCTCGGTTTATTGGCTTCGCTCCCATGACATAGAAAATCCCTTCCAAAACATTGCCCGAGTGTCTCGGACGGGAGCATGCCAAATGCACTCTGATGCTAACAAGCACAACACACGTAAAGTGCACCACAGGGAGAGCTCCCCGTGCAAGCCACAACAACACCCGCTTTGACATTGGCTCCTCGTTCAGAGGATCAGCCAACTGGCCGATCGGTCCTTCTCATTTCCCACATGCAACATGCAAGAGAACCCAACATGGAGAGGCAACGAAAAGCAAAAACAGAAAAGAAACGCAGCAACTCCGCGATCTCGCTGATGCTCTTGCACCTTTTCGGAAGCCAAGTCCCACACTCAACAACCAGAGACCCGAGGCGGGCATCTCAACCCCTCCTCTGGATTCCTTCTGTGGGACTTGTCCAATAACAACAAAAATTCAACGCGGGACAACCCCGCGTTGCTCTTCAAGTTTGCACGACTTGACAGAAAGCAGGATATTCCCGTCTTTCTGCAAGAACTCGACAGCCACACCACACACCACACCGTCCGCTTGCCAATCAGTCCCCCGTTTCTGGATGCAGTCCGCGAACCAACGTTACCGCTTTGCAATTGCCGCATCTGGTCGTTCCTATGACAGAAGGGAGAAAACACCAGCCGCACTATACCTCCCACATCCCTTGCGGCGAGGGTTCAGCTTCCTGGCTACACAGTTGTTCTTGTTGTCAGCCTCCAGTCTCTCCGCCACCAACGTGCTTTACTCACCGGCTCATTCTTTATTTAACCTACCACCTTAGGACTACGAATAACAAGGTAAGCCAGGTAGGTACCTAAGGTAGGTAGGTGACACCCGTTCAACAACTCCTGGCATGTCGGGTTGCGAATGCAGGCAAACAGCGGCAGGAGCTAGCATATTTGTAAAATAAAGAGAGGAAAGAAAGACAAGGAAAGGAAGATGAAGAAGAAAGAGAAAATATGGTAGAATAAAAAGAGAGATGAAAGATAAAAAAAAATTGAAAGATAGATGAAGCATGACCGTAGTTCAATTGCTTCTGGTAGTGAATGTATCCGTATAGTACTGCAAATGCACGGCCTTACTTAGTTAGCCTTGATGGAGTATGGATTTGGACAGATGAGGACAAGACAAGGCAAGGCTGTTCTTGGTGGTTTTGTACCCTCATGCCCTCGTGCCTCGTTCTTTAATCCCGTCGGTCGTTTGGACCGTCAGACACATTTTCACCCCGCTATGCTATGCTCGGATAGGTGTGTACAGTACATCAGGGCAGTTTGTGTTGGCTCTCGTTTTATTTGGACCTGACATCTCTTTGAGTCAAATCGGCTTATTAGTCGGTGTTGTCTAGGTATGGTAACCTCAGAGGCAGGGAAGGATAAGACTGTGTACCATTCATACAACGCCAGAGGTGATGACTTGATGGTATTACTAGGTTGGGCGTCTCCAATTCTCTACAGCAAAAACTGACAACCACGGAGGCTTGGAGACGAGACAAGGTCAAAGAAAGAAAGAGAGACGATGGTATTTTGATGTCTACCGACAATTGCTTGCATTCTGTCTAATGCGCCAACCGATCCCCTGTAAACCGTAACCCAAGTCTAATGCGTTGCTGAAGTGAATAGAGTCGTAAGTGTCGTGGCAGGTCGTGATATCTACAATCCGTCTTGTGAGATTAGTCGTTCGTATGTTCCGTGAGAACCGCGCCAACCTGCTCCGAGGCAAGCAGATGAAAGTAAAAAAATAAAAATAAAAGCCTCTCCTGCAACTCCAACCCCCCCTCTAATCACTCTGCAACTCCTTCCCCAACCTCGGATACTCCCCGCCCTCGACCAAAAACCTCTCCAGCCCCAAACAATCCACCGTCTTCACACAAGCCAGCTCCTCGCCCCTGCCACGGCGCTTCCCCTCCATCGCCAGCCCGTGCGCAAGCGGCACCGGCATCCACTCGTCATCCGTCACGGGCCGGAACACATACACTTCCCTGGAGCTGGCCCGGAAATCGCCCGCCTCGGCATCCCCTTCCATGTGAAACCTCTTCAGCATCGGCATCTTCCCGCGCAGGCCCGTAAACAGTCCCCTAAAGGACCCCTCATGCAGGTGCACGCCGCCAATGCTCCACTCGTTCGGCTTGGCCAGGCCGCGCCCGCCGAGCCGCAGCCGTTCGAGCGTGGCGCCGTGCCGGAGGATGAAGCCGCGGAGGTCCTCCTCGCCGCAGCTGACGCCTTCCAATTTCAGGTCGGTGAGTTTGGGGTAGACAAAGTCGGAGCCGCAGAAGAGGGCCTGGAAGGAGAGGTGGAACTTCTCCAGGGGGGCGTGGTACGTGTGGAAGGCGAGGGTGAGGTGGGTCAGGTTGACGCTGTAGTGTAGGACGTGGCCCAGGCCGTTGATGGCGCGGAAGCGGGCAGAGGGCAGGAGGTTGCCCGGCGGGTCGAGAACGAGGTTCAGGCGGGAGAGGCTGGCGAAGGAGCGGGCGCAGTCGAACCAGTGGCGGCGGTCGTCGGCGAGGCGGAAGGTTTCGAGCGGGAGCTGGTCGATGGAGAGGGAGTTCAGGCGGACGTGGCGGATGGCCGAGACGATGGCGTTCATGTTCTTGCAAGCCTGGTTGCGGTCGCGCTTGCGACAGGTGCGGACCTGGAAGACTTCCTTGAGGATGTCGATGTCGTAGGGACATTTGGTGAGGGTGATTTCGAGGTCTTTGAGGTTGGGGAGGCGCTTGAAGGCTTCTTCGACCTTGGTGGCGCGGGAGTGGAAGGGCGGGAGCTGAAGCTTGCGTGCTGTCTCTTCTAGCTCGTAGTATCGTATCCAGGCGTCCTGGAGGATCGCATTGCGCTCTTCGGGCTCCTGGAGCCAGTGCTGGAAGAAGGTCGCGTGGCGGGCATTGTACTCGTCGACCTTGGCGAAGTTGAATGTGAGGGACCGGATACTGCCGCGGAGACGGTCGTGACCGGCGATGGAGCGCAGCCGCTTGATGTCGTCCCGCCACTCGACGGCATTGAAGTGTGGTTCGAGGAGGAACTCGTAGCCCACGTCCGCATACCTGCCCGAGGCCAGCCGGAGCGCTCTTACGGTTGGGGCATCGCAGTATTGGAAGACGAGTCGGACCAGCTCGACGGGGAGGGAATCCATGCTGGGACGACGGGAACCACCAACAAAAAAAAGGCCCAGAGACGACCAGCTGGGCCCATCGAATCGAGGGACAGTACTCAAACAACCGAGACAGACGTTGAGAGAGAACAACGTGTGCGTGTGTGAGTGAATATGACATGGGACGACGGGTGAGAAGGCCGACTTATACACCGCCAAGCAGAGCCTGCGTCTGACAGAGGCTGGAACCAATCACTCGCCCGCCACAACATCGACCGTCAGCTTGCCGGCGACGGCATGCAGAAACTTGAACGCACATCCTGGAGGGGGAGGGGGGTGCCCGCCCCGCTGCCCCTTGCACTAGCACGTTGGCAGGTTGGCACGTTGCGGGCGGATCGGGAAGCAAAAACAACAGGAAGACGCAGCTGCTCCGACACCGAAAATCTGGGGGCAAGAAGTCGGTGAGCTCGAGACAGACCAGGGGCAGACCACGACACACACGACCGCTGGCTCCATCAAGGCCAGGCCTTCCGAAGAGACAGGGGGGAGTGGGTGCATTAGCGGCCAGTTGCAGTGCGCGCCGCTCGAACACATCTGCAAGCCACGACGGGGCCACATGGAATTGCTGGGTCCGGGTGGACTCGCCGCAACCTTTGCGGACCACTGGGTCCCGAAAGAGCGGACTGGCGGTGGGCGGTGAGCGAGAACAGGTCCGCCTTCTGTGTGACAGAAAGGAGGTGTGACAGATGTGACGAATCCCCGCCACTTCGACAGTACACCGATATGCCCAGCAGCCCAGGATGATGGAATCGCTGTGCGGTACCTGGTGCAGCACGTGAAGCGGCGTTGATGTGGGCTGCGAGCTTCCATCACCATCTTCCGATCGCGGATCTGAGTTCGCGGACCCGATGGTGGAGGGTGGCTTCGAGAAGCTTTATCCAGCTCAGTGCACAGTAGCACTGTGGTCAGCAGCGCAGACATGCTGACGCGAGAGCCAAAGGTACGGTAGCAAGGCTCTGCAGCATTCATCAGCTGCTCTCTCAGCTGCTCTCTCAGGTCATCTCGTCAAGAATACTCAGAGAAATCCGGCAAGCAGGAACGAAGCATTGCGTAACGCTTCTCGTCGTCTTGGCAGGCCAGAGATGCCCGAAGCGTCAAATGGCGGAGAAGAAGCCAAAAAAAAACCAAAAAAAAAAACCTACAGGAAAAAAAAATTGGGCCCCGAAAAAGGCGGGCAGCAGACCCGGCAGCGATGGACCCCGCATGCCCAGTTACAGGAGATGAATCCTTTCGCGGACACCCCAACCAGCATCAGACGCCGTGGATGTCTCACTCGCCACCTTTTGCTCTCTTTATTCGCTGGAGCAGGTTACAAATGTTAGTTACACCGACAGAAGAATAGCCCCAGTCATCCACACCACCGGGTGGCCAGAGTAGACTGCCGAGCTGTGGTGGGCCGACATTCTGCGCAGCTTGCGGATAAAGCAAAGCTGGGGGAACTAGAAACTTGGAATCTGGAGGCGAGGCTTCCGTCGCCCGAAAATGCAACTGTCGATGTTTCACGCGGAGCGGTGCAGCGGCGGGCTTCACTGTCTCAAAGCTTATCGCCGAGACCCAACGCCAGAAGCTGTAACTGCCACTAACTGGGTACCTACCTACAGAATGTGTTGACTGAAGATGGAGACCAGGCATCCAAGTGGAATCTGAGTTACGGTTCAGCCCCGTATACGATAGTTACGGGCTGACACACGTCTTTGACCAAGCCGGGTGATATTGCCGCATCTGGCTAGATAGACAGACCCCGACAGGTGGACAGATGAGCAAGAGGGAAAATAAAATGAGAGGTCAACGAAAGCTCCCAACAATCATCAGCCACCAACAAGAAACGGCCAACACCGGCAGAAAATGGAATGTCCGCAGAAACTTTCTACAGTGGCATGGCTCGCATGGTTTACACCGTAGCTCGGTTGGAGGGTGGGATCGTGCCCCACCCCCCGCTCGGCACGAGTCCCGGCGACGCACGGTCCACTCTCCGCTGTCAAACTTGGGCTTTGGGAGTGCCATTTGATGATTCGATGCAGGCATTGCAGGGGACCCTCTGGGAAACTGCCAGGCTTCCGCGGGCGCTGCCAAACGAAGCAACACCCAACATCCCACAACCATCGGTCGCCGCCTGCTGAGGCCTGACCAACGAACAGGCTGCGCCGTGACCAGCACCATGAGCAAAAACGACAGAAAGACATATCGGTAGTCCGCACCGGGAAAATCCACTGGGCTCAGCATGATATCGTTTGCACGCCGTGCATCTCAGTCTGTACGCCATAGTTACTGTACGCAACATGGCTTTTGCGGGCCTCCTCCCCAACTCGGGTGACCGCGCGGCCAAGTTCAATAGCACCACTTCGACCAGCACCGAATCGCTGCCCTCAACCATGCCAAACCCCGAACCAGACCTGCCCGAGCACATCTCAGACGAGGCCCATCTAAGACCCGTCGGTCCAGAGCCGCCGGATCTGCGCGAGCTGAATGCATGCCTGGATGCTCTTGCCGCCGTCTTTCCCGATGTTCGGATCGAGGTGTTTCGCGATATGTTTGCCAGCTTTGACGGCGAATCGCGGCTTGCGCTGGTCGCCGACGCGCTGCTGAAGAACCGTGTGGCGTGGGTCAAGGGCCGATGGAGGGTTGCCCCTAAAGACGACATGGCGGAGGAAGCTCTGGTTCCCAAGAAGGAAAAGTTCAGGAGTCCGGTGTACAAGGAGGCTGTAAAGGCTCTCGCTCGGCACGAATTCAAGGGGCTCTCTCGCTCGGCCATCAACGCCGTGCTGGCCGAACACAACTACTCCTACCTGGATGCTCGCCAGACACTGGTCGACCTGTCGTCCAGGTCCTGGCGCTTTACCATCTCGTCGCTTATTTTCCGGCGGAAGCCCGTGTCGGCTACCGAGGCCGAGAACCACTCCCTGGTGGCCTGGAAGTCGACGGGCCAGGGATCAAGAGTGCCTACACTCAAGTTGACCGGCAACGCTGAGCTCGACCGCGAACTCTTCACCGCACTCATCATACCGCTGGCGGAGCGTGCGCGAACCAAGCGCGAGGCTCAGGACCACCAGCGCGCCGTGGAGCTGAACCAGGCAGAAGCAGAGCAGGCCGAAAGTATGTTTGAATGCGCGTGCTGCTTCACCGAGTCGACGTTTGAGGAGTTCACGTCGTGCAACGCCGACGGCCACCTGGTGTGCTACCGGTGTGTGCAGCACTGCATCTCGGAGGCCGTGTTTGGGCAGGCCTGGCAGCGGAGCATCATCCAGGAAACTGGGACGCTTCGGTGCCCCGCCGTCGATTCAGCCGAGTGCCAAGGGTGCATCCCCCAGGATCACATCCATCGGGCGATGCTGCAAGAGAAGAACGGTGCCCAGGTGCTGCACCAACTGCAGCAGCGCCTCGCCGAGCACAGTCTCGTCTCGAGCAAGCTCCCGCTGGTCCGCTGCCCGTTTTGCGCTTACGCCGAGGTCGACGACATCTATCTGCCCGCGACCGAGTCCGACGTGCGCTTCAGGGCGGAGAGCATCCACGCCTTCATCTTGATGCTCCTCTGCATCGTCTGCATTCCGCTCTTGGTGCCGCTCATCTGTATCGTCTGCATCCTCCTGGCGCCGCTCATCCTCGCCAACTCGCGAGAATACTTTGGCGACCGCCTGGTGGCCGGGTTCCGCGCCGCCAACGTGCGCCGGCGCCGGCGCCGGCGCGGCCTCCGGTTCAAGTGTCAGAATCCCAAGTGCCGGCGAGCGTCGTGCCTCTCTTGCAGCAAAGCGTGGAACGACGTGCACGTCTGCCACGAGTCGTCGCTCGTGGCACTGCGCACACAGGTCGAGCAGGCCATGAGCATGGCCATCAAGCGCGTCTGCCCGCGCTGCAACATGTCGTTCGTCAAAAATTCCGGTTGCAACAAGCTGGAATGCCCGTGTGGCTACAAGATGTGCTACGTCTGCCGCAAGGACATTGGCGGCCCCAGCAACGGGGCGGACGTTGGGTACAGGCACTTTTGCGACCACTTCAGGGTGCATGGGGACGGCAGGAAGTGTGACCAGTGCGACCGGTGCAATCTGTGGGAGACGGAGAACACGGACGAGGTGCTGCGCAAGGCCAAAGAGGAGGCGGAGCGCAAGTGGACCGAGTCGGAGCGGAGGGAGTTGTCCGAGGCCGAGGTGGTGTACTTGAAAACGGGCCTGCCATCGCAGCCGGCGGTGAGGGGAATCAAAAGGGCGCTGCGGCAGGGCAGATGGCCGACGCTGGCCGAGGTTTGCGACTTTGTTCTAGAGATTGCACTTGTATAAGGTAATAGGAGCCTAAGGAACAAATACTCAAATACAGGAATAGGAGCTGGGGGCATTGGGTACGGGGGTTGCATCTTCATAGGTAAAACAAAACACATGGATGGCGTGAGGTGCGAGGGCAATACCCTCCACGCACGGGCACAGGAGGCTCATAGCATCGCATGGAGTAATTCATTAATCAGACGGAATTGTGCTTATTTTGTAACATTATTGTGAATAGTGGACTGTATTGCTCTGTGGTCTTGAAGAGGAGGTTCAGATTGAAGTGCAGCAGCAGCCTTACGTAATCAAACCGCACGCCTACATAGAGCGCGCCCGCACGCGCCGCAGCCAAATCGCGTTAACCAACGTCGACTTGCAGGAAACAGAGAAGCTGCTTTATTATCCACCCACACACCACCCACCCGCACCCCGCGCACCGTCCAACCGAGCACTGCATTAGCTGCTGGCCTTCGCAATAAGTACAAAAGTGCTACATCAAAAGCGATTTTTTATTTGCTTTTTTCTTTCTTTTTTTTTCGTACCGTTCATTGGCCCCCGCGTCCGTCGCAATGTCGAGCCAGACGGGCAAATGGCGCGAGGAGCAGGTGCTCATCATCTGCCCCGGCAGCCAGACCACCCTCGCCCAGCTGGGGTGCAATGAGCTCACCCCGCCCGCCCACCGCTTCCCAACGCGCATGTTCAAGGACGAGGAGTCGGACGGCTGGCGGCCGTGTCACACGTACAAGCGCAAGAAGGAGAAGTCGGGCGCAGGTGGTGGGGACGACGAGTGGGAGTACGTCGAGGACACCGACTCGGTAGAGGGCGCCGTCTATCCAATCCAAGGTACCTAGCTTCTTCACCACCCTCGTGAGCAATTGGCTCACGCGCACGCACACAAATACACACACACATACTGATTGGTCCCTCTCACGCAGCCGGCCGCATCGTAGACATGGACGCCTTCCTCGCCTTCCTCGAACACGTCCACTCCCAGCTGACCACCACCTACCACAACACGCCTGTCATGCTGATGGCGTCGCCGCGGTGGACCCGCCCCGACTGCGAGGCCATCGCCCGCTACGTCTTCGAGAAGACCAAGACCCCCGCTCTATGCATCATCCACAGCGGCGTGGCCACCCAGTACGGCCTCAAGTGGCCCAACATGACGGTCGTGGACGTCGGGTTTGAAAAGGTCGACGTCACGTGTATCTATGACGGGCGGGTGGTTTCGTACAGGGATGTCGGGGGGCCGACCGAGGAGATCAGCGGAGGGGAGGCCTTCACACGACGGCTGGCGAAGCTGCTGCGGGAGCAGGGGTTCGATCGTGATATGGCCGAGCAGCTGAAGAAGAGTGCCATCTGCGAGGTGCTGCCGTATGCGCCCGAGACGCCGGAGCTTATGGAGTTGCCGGCCGAGACGGGGGCGGCGCCAGCGAGCGAGGCTCCGAGGATTGTGGAGCCCGGGAAGGTTATTGGGACGGTCGGCGATGATGATGCTGGTGCCAATGGGGAGAGCAAGGAGATTGAAGAGGATGGTGTGTTGGATGTCGCCAACATTGTCGCGAGCGGTCAGACAAGGGAGTTCCTGGCCAAGAAGGAGAAGGAAAAGGCGGAGAAGGCGAAGACCGGGCGGAAAGGGAAAGACAAGGAGGGTGCTGGAGGCGATGCCTCGAAGGCGGTCAAGCTTCCCAACTCCAAGCGGCTCCGGAATCTGTTTCATTATGAGGAGACGGTGACGGAGGATGTCCCGGTCGCCCAGCCGGCCAAAGAGAACGGCAGCAATGACGCTGCGATGACCGAAACCGCGGCAGAGGGCTCAGCTGGAACCGAGGATGCGTCCAAGACAGAACCCACCACGGCCGAGCAACAACGACAACAACCACAGTCGTCCAACGGCACCCAACCAGCAGACCCTGCCCTAACAGCAACGGAGCGGATAACCCGCCGCGTGCGCCGCGACATCGAGGTCGGCCTCGAGCGTTTCCAATTCGCCGACCGCCAGATCATCGACCGCATTGTCAGCGCCATCTATGACGCCGTCCAAGAAATCGAGGACATGTACATGCGGCCGGGCTGCTGGGAAAACATCGTCTTCGTCGGCAACGGCGTGCGCATCCGCGGGCTCCGCGACAATATCATGCAGACGCTACAGGCGCGGCACCTCGTCTCTCCCAGCACCGCCACCATGTTCACGTCGGAATTGCCCTCCAATATGGGCACGCCCTCGGGGACCGGCTCCCAGACGCCCACCTCCTCCTTCGCCGGCGCGCCCCACCAGCTCCCCACCACGAGCAGCGTCAATCCCCTGCTCCAGGCCGCTACCACGGCCGCGAGCCTGGGCGTGCCGGGAGCCGCCGCCGCCGCCAACGTTGCGGGCTCAAATGCCGGTGATACCGCCGGCGCCACCAGCCATCACTTCCACAGCCAGACACCGACCAACATCCGGCTGGCACCGCTGCCGGCGTATCTGACGGAGTGGACGAAGCATGGGTTTGAGGAGGCCATGTTCCTCGGCGCGCAGGTGGCGGCTAGGCTGGCGTTTTGCATCCACAACCTGGATGCGCAGGGCCTCGAGGCGCAGCGATTGATGAGCTTGAGTCGGGTGGACTATAAGTGAGTTTTTTTTTTTTTTTTTTAACTTGCTCCTTGGTGACTTTGAGTGGTGTACTGACAATGACTGGCTATAGTGAGTTGGGTCCGAAGGGGATTCGGTCGCATTCCATGCTTGGGTGACGTCGAATTTGAAATCGGCCCCTTGATGGATGGGGAGATTGGCTGGGTGGTTGGGCGGCCAACAGCAGCCTTGATACTAGGTAGGAGGGGCATTGGCGGTCCACCGTGTCTCCTGGAGTTCGGGGCAAAAGTGGTTATGTACATAGGCGGAGTAGGCGGGTTGGCGCAGACGGGTTTTTTTTTTTCTTTTTTTTTTTTCAAAATGGCCTGTCAGAGTACGCAGCGGATGGCCGCATGGGAACTAGCCTAGATGGTATCAGAGGGATCTTTGCAACCGTCGGAGGCTGTGGTGCGTGTTGAACTGTTGGTGAAGGGGAATTGTGTCATGGACGCTTAGTCCATAGCGTTGGTCGGCGATGTAGAAGAATTGGTCTGTGGATATCATCAACTCGGGACTGATGTGTCCACATACGCCGGTCCGTCCTTGCAGCCCTCATGCAAGACTGAAGTCCGTACGGAGTCGCCAAACTCGACCGGCCATAGGGTATATACCTGCATCAAAGCAACAGGGACTGATCTACGACAACCGGGGACATTGCACACGGGAAATATAATACCATGTCTTGCACAACCCAGAACAAGATCTTGTCGGGATGGCCACAAGCTCCCAACCCTATATACCCCAACACCGTGTGATAGATGCAAAGGCTTGTAATTTTTCTGCCTTGGCCAAACAGAAGTTACGTAGCTTACGGGGCAAGCGGTACATACAAACAAACCACTGGTCTTTTACTCACGGCTCGATGCCAGTATAGGTTCAATACTATGTTGTAAGATCAAACCCCCCTATCCTCCATCACAGGGACCCTCCCTCCATCCCCCGTCTTTCTACGACTGGCGATGACTATGTTGAGTCAAGTCAGGGAAAAAAGGGGGTAAAACTCCCTTAAAAGGGTTAGGGTTCCATTCGTCCCTTCCACCCCCCCCCCTTTTCTTTTTTTTATCAAGTCCCCAAACATTTGTGACTCACCTCCTTCCACTCTTGCCTCCGTCTCCGTCATGCCTAAGGTACCTACCTAGTTAGCACCCTTTGGTCATTCCCTCATTTGCACACTTCCAAAGTCATAATCATAATCCGACACACAGCCCCCGCCATGTCCATGTCCACCCGCAGACTCATCTCGTCCGGCTCGGCCTTTGAGGCGCAGATCGGCTACTCCCGCGCTGTCGTCTCGGGGGACATGGTGTTTGTCGCGGGATGCACGGGGTGAGTTAGTTGGGCTCTCTTGCTGCCTCCTTTTGTGAAACCATTCGGGTTTTTTTTGTCCTGTGTGGGGTTTGCTGATGGATGTAACTTTGGGGGGGTTGGAAAACAAAATATAGCTATGACTACCGAACGGGCTCGATCTCAGACGACGTGGCCGAGCAGGCTGAGCAGTGCATGCAGAACGTTGCGGCGGCGCTGGCCGAGGCGGGGGTGGAAATGGGGGATGTTGTGCGGGTGCGGTATATCTTGCCGGATCGGAGGGATTTTGAAAAGACGTGGTATGTGTCAAGATGTCGCGCTTTCCCGGCGGGGGGCGGAAACAGGAAGGTCGGGCTCGCTAACACGGTCCTGCGCAGGCCCGTCCTTCAGAAATGGCTCGGGAATGTCCGGCCCGCGGCAACCATGTTCCAGGCTGGGCTTATGGAGGAGGTGATGAAGATTGAAATTGAGGTGACGGCCAGAAAGGGGGGTGTCTCGGAGGAGCAGAGGACGTTGCTGTGAGTATCTTTCCTGTAGAGGACACAGAAAGATAGATGGATGGATGGCTTTCAAGGGAGCAGGCGTAGCCCCTGAGAGGGCCGTCAAATTATTTTCATTATTCCGCATATGTGCCAATTGTCGTCCCCTTCGAAATGTAATAGACATCGAAAATGAGAATCCCCAACAAGCGCCACATTACAACATTCGCAAGGTATCCAACTATGCTAGGTATGAGACAAGACAAACAGCGTCGTCGTGAGGTATGTATGCGCACCAAAACACGAAACCACCCACCCAACCAAAGGGGCGATCGATCCAAGCCCAAGATCACCAACGCCCGCCTACGCTCATTAAAAAAATTCCAATCCTCACTCTTGCTCCTCACACTTCAGCATAACAGCAAACATCACCCTCTCCTCCCCTCACCACGCCCATCGATATCCTCCGAAAACACGCTCCTCCTCAACGGACTCGAAGTCCCCTGCTGCTGCTGCTGCTGGCCCTGGCCCTGCGCACCACCGAGACCCGTATTCAGCGGCCGCGCACTCAAATAATCCGCCGCCCCTTCCCCGAACCCCGCCGTCGCCGTCGGAGGCGACACCGCCGCGGGACTCTCCACCACCGGCCGGTCACTCACGTTTCCGCCGGCTCCAACAAGATGATGGCCGCCCCCGTTCCCGCCACCGCTCAGGACACTAACCTCGCTGAGACCCCTCTCCCTCCTCCCTCCTCCTGGTGCTGCTGCTGCTCCTCCTGCTCCTGCTGCTGCCCCCTCCCCGTTTCCGCCGTGGTAGTGAAAGTGATTCCCCGGCGCGGTTGTTACCGACGACACGGTCGTGTCGCTAATCTGTCGGAGGTGGGCGCGGTCGCGCTCTGAGAGGTTGGAGATGCCCGAGAGGACTTTGTTGTCGCGCGTTCTGCCGACGGGGGAGGCGGCGGCGGTGGTGGTGGTGCCCGTCGGCGAGGTGGCTGCTGTGGTTGGGGTGCGGCCGAGGGCTTCCGAGTCGGGGCGGTAGAAGATGGGGGATTCGGAGTCGGGCGGGATGGGGGGTGGGGATGGGTGCGGGAGCGGGTGCGGGTGCGGGCTGGGGGAAGCGGAGGGGGTGGAGGCGTGGTCGGTTTGGTGCGTGGACGGGTAGAGGTTTGCGTGGTTGAGGGAGCCCGTGTGGGAGGAGGTGGCTGCTGTTGTGGAGGGGACGGTGGTGGAATAGAGTTCTGCCGGCGGGGAGGTATCTTGAGGGAGAAGAGTTAGTTGGGAAAGGGGATGGAGGGGAGTTGATCTTGAAGAGTAAGGAGGAGAGGCATGGCGTACCTGGCAACTCGACTGGCAGCTGCACTGCCGTGTCCATCATCTCGGCGATTGACCGCTGCGGCACGCCGACGCTGCCGACGCTGTCGACATCTGTCGAGCTCGCGGGCAAATACTCGGACGAGGTGGTCACCGTGGGCGCTTTGACTTCGCTCGGTTGGCCGCGTAGCCACGAGGTGATGCGGTTTCCGCGGGTGTCTTCCGTGCCGGCCTCGCTCATGGTGCCGCCGCGCAGGATCCTGCGGCGCCGCCAGAGCAGGATAAGGACGGCAACCATGGTGAGGAAGACCAAGCCGAGAACGACTCCGAGCACCGGCGGCAGATAGGATGGGAGACCGCCTCCTCCGTCTTGCACGGGCGGCAGGGGAGCATTCGGGTTAGTATTGTTGGACGGCTCGACAGACGCGTAAGGGTAGTATGTCGCAATCTTGCTCGTGGGGTATTGCGTAGCGAAGATACCGGCGAGCTCGGTCGCATCCCAGGAGGGACTCGGGGCCGTCGCTGTGGCGCCCCCGTTGCCCGACCCGCCGATCTTCTCGTGGACCGCGCTGGGGACCATGTAGTCGGGATGGACAGCAGGGTCGTACCGGTCCAGCCATTTCCCGGTCGAGAGATCCAACACGCGGATGGTTTCCCGCAGACAACTCGGCACTAGGTCTGGTGGGAAGCTGGGATAGCCTCCGATGACCAGCATCTGGCCTGGATACGGCATAACACACTTGTGGCCGGCGCGACCTTCTACAGTGCTGGATGTCAACTTCACCCAGGTAAAGGACGGCAGCGACAAAACCCAGACGTCGTCGCTAAAGGGCTGGCTCTTCTGACTCAGGCCGTCGTAGCCGCCATAATAATAGATGTTGAAGCTCGAGCCGTCCTGTGCGCGTGCGACGACGGCACATCCGCGGGTGAGCTGGCCGGGGCCGCCAGTGGTCTTTTGGCGATACCATTTGCGGCTGGCAACGTCGTAGACGTCGATAGTACTCATGAACCCGGGGCTTTGCGATCTCTGTTCGGGTTAGAACCAGCCACGGAACTGGGATGAAATAGACCTACGCTTGCTGTTGGGTTCGTTGAATTGCCCTCGAAGTTGACAAAATCAGGAAACACGACGCCTCCGAGTGCGACGAGGATGCCGCGCTCCCCCACGGGAACCCAGACGAGCTCCGGATTTGCTCGCCCGGGGATGACGGGCGGCAGGGTGTCGTTTGCGAAGGTCTCGCCGCCCTGTTCAGCCATGTCTAACGTGATGAGCGTACTCGACACGTGAATGGCAGCTGTGCGGTTTGTAGCACCAGTCTTCTCGTAGATGGGCCCCCCACTAGCAGAGCGCAGACCCGAGAAGTACCATGCCAGATTCTCAGAAGGCGCGCTCGCCGCTCCGCCGTAAGCGACATACCGGGTCGTGTCTTCGCCGAGCAGCTTGTCGATGAAGCGAGAGTCGAAAGCTGCTTTGGACGGGCCATACTGATACTTCTCATAACACAGTACCCGATCCCCTGGCGGATCCGCGGCCGACGCCGTCCGCTGTAGCAGGCCGCCGTAGAGGAAGAACTCCTCGTGGTTGCCCAAGAGGGCGCCGTCTTCGTAGTTTGGAGCCCGGTTGTTGGTGTTTCCACCCCCGGTCTCCAGTGTGCCCAGGATGGCCGAGATGTTCTGGGTCGTGTTGAACGGGGTGCTAAAATTTAGTGTGTAAATGAGGCCCAACCGGTTGTCTTGTAACCGTCAATATCTTTGCCGGCGACATCTCCTAGGAACCACTCACTGTCGTTGACGGGGGCTCTCGCCGAGTTATCAGCCATGCCCGGCTGCCACCACAAATTCCCGCCATCCAGATAGACGGTGTCCCGGAGGACAGTAGCTAGACAAAAGTCAACGAGAGGGGAAATACAGTATCGGCGACGCGGTGTACCTCGAAGCTGTTGCCATTGGCATATCCTTGTGTTGACCTGGCCGGCTTGCCATACTGCCTCGCCGAGAACGAGTGAGGCCGAGGCCGCTATCGCGGCGAGGTGGCCCGGGCCGAACATGGTGAAGTTGGCCGTTTAGCTAGGGAGGAACAGGGGAAAAAAAATACAAATATGGAGGCAAAATCAGGAACCTGATCGGGGGGGCATCAGGGAATCAGGCACCCTGCGAGTCTCCTGGGATGTCCGGAGATGCCACAGGAAGCGCAAACTGCAGCAGTTCATAGAAACACGAGCCCGCTAGTAGGCGAGCCGACACATGCCCATGAAGCATGAAAGCATGCTACTGTAGTCAAGCAAGTCTTTTTGTTGCAGGGCCAGACAAAAGCCTCGAGGGAACCCATGCTTGCGTCCCGTGGGGTGCCGCCCGCCTCGGTGCGCTTCAGGGCCGTCGAGGGAAAATCGGCCAGAACAGAAAGGGAATCGGGCTGACAAGGGCCAAGAGGCAGAACCCCGCAGGGAACCGGACCAATGGTGAGCCCTTGTTGTTGTCCGTCCCTTGGTCAGCCATTGTTGGAGTCGCCGTCAACTTTATTGGTGGGTTGGACCACGGTCTCCGTTGGCTGCACATGCACCCAACCACCACCGCCACGCTCAGTTTTAGGCATGCATCTTCGATGTCAGCAGCAGCAATAGGGACGTGAGATACCAACATGGCAACAAACGGTCATTGCGGCAGATGCCCACAGCGAGGCTGAGCCAAACCCATTTTGGAATGTCATTGAACAACTTACTATGCACAATAATCTGTAGTAACAATACCATCAGGAAAATCACGTTGTGCAGCTGTTGACTGCACGCAATTAGATTCACCGAAGATGCACCAAGCAGGCGAGCCCCGCACTGCTGGCAAGAGACAAGAGATCAGCGGTAAAAGTCCGCATTCGCAAGCAGAACGATCAGGCGAGTCCGCGTGGGGTTGCCATCCACGTTCTACATAGATGCTCCAACCGTCCCGAGGCCTCGATCGGCGCTATGACAGATATTTCGCCAGCCAGAATGAGCAGAGGAACAACGACGATCGAGTCGGCGTGGTGGTTGTAACGCAGTGGCAAATCAATCTCTCGAGACTATGTCTCCTCGAGGTCCAAGAAGCAACGGAAGCGTGGCTGCGGACCTTGGCCTGGCCTATGCATCAATACCATCAATGGTAGCCTTGGGAAACGTGACATCTACACCGGGTTACACAAGCACCAGGGGGGCGACTTATCCCGTGGGAGTACAGTACCAGTGGCATTAGACGAGACCGGCATATGGCGCGGGTTCTCGAGAGTGGCCGGCGAGCTGTCTTGTGGTGTCTGGTGTTTTGATCAACACTATCGGCGGCTTCACCATGACCGAGATCCACGGCTTGAGGCTCGATTCAAATGGAATCATCTCCTGAACCGACTCGCGACATGCTTCTGCAGAACAGGATCGCCAGTGTATGTGTGCAAGGATGAGAACCAGCAAAGCACGGAATGAAGAAGCGAAACCCTGGCATCGGGGTGATGTGTGTCCGGCCTGCTTGTCTTTGCCTCCTCCGAGAAGCTCGCGTCTGCCGAAAGGGAATGATGAATGGACTGCGATCGGACGAGGAGTGCAGACGGTTCGTCCCATCTCAGCCTTGTGCGCATCAGGGCCTGTGACCGACGTCATGGAATGGCTCCAGGGCGCTCCAGGGCCTGTGCTTGCTCCTCGGAATAGGCGGAGCTGCGGCTGAAAGTCCAAATAGCAAACCCCTCTTGACCAAGCTTCCGCTTGGTATGTGTCGCGTATCCAGTCCCATTGGCGAGCTCCTTATGCAGCGATGTGTCGTATTCTTGCGGGTGGTTGGTGATTCGTCGTTCGCCATTGATGCTACTCTGGGACCCCCTTGCCGCAGCCCAAAATCACACCCCAAGCGTTGTTGTGAGATGGCCGGATGTGGCGAACTGCCGGGTCTTGTCGCTCCGATCTGACTACCCTTCAATGTCCGGAATAGCCGTCACAGCAGCGGATGGTTCCTGGAGGGTGGTGTTGTTGTTTATTATTTCCGGTCTGGCTGGGCCTTTGCATCTTTGGATGCCCTCGTGTTTGCTCGGTGAGCCCGACAGCATCGTATCCTTGCGCGCGGCCGAAAAAGCTGGAAATAAATTCTGCTAGTACTCACTCTGCTATCAGATGGAATCTGCATTCGCTTCTGAATTGTAGAAACGCACGGGTTATGATTCCGTCGAAGTTGTCCGACGCTGGCTGTTTACGGCCTTCCCCAAGTGGGTTTGTTGCTGGGGAGAGCTTGGGAGAAGAGAGCGGGGCAGCCTGCGGGCAGTGATCGTCCAGCAACAAAGCAAAAGCGGCCCCGCTCTTTGACAAGGGCCGCCTCGATGGGTCTCACGCCATCCGCCCTGCAGGGCTAGACCGTAACCGGCAAATCCCAGGCCGATCCTCCAATCATGGATCGCCAACATCCCAAGCTCCTTCCCAACAGGGATTGCTTCCCGCGGCCCAAGCTCCCGGCCGACCGCTCTTGGCATTTTCTCTCTCGTTCGCCAAAAAAACCCTTCTTTTTCTTTGACCTGGAATTTTTTACTCACGCGCACACCATTTTCTGGACGCCCGGGACAAAGGCCCGAAAGTCTGCAGAATCGGGAATCTGAGCCACCATGCCGACCACAACCCCCAGCGACTCGCCCCGTCGGGTCTCCAGCCACGTCTCTGCGGCTGCAAAGGCACCCGCAGCAATTGGCTCTTCCGCACGCAATTCCCGTTGCTCGCAAGCGAATGCAGTTGGCAGCAGTCCTGCAAGGCACCGCTGCCGGGAGTTTACTGCCCTGGCGGCTAATAACTAAAGCCTGACTCCATCTAGTCTGCTACGTGCATCAATAAACACAGCAGCCGGGAACCACCCACAGTCGCAGCAGCGCCTGTCGCCTGCGAAATGGCCTTTTTCTCTCTCACGAACTTGGGCTCGTATATTTCTTGAGTGTGACCGTCCTTTGCCGTGCCGTGTCTCTCACTCGATCGGGATGCGGGGGAAACCACTCGAACCGGGCTCCCCTACCTGCAGATTCATCTGCGGTGTGGCTCAATTCCGACAACTGTCAAAGTCGTCGTCGACCGCTCAGCCTCTCGGGGCTCGACTAACCAGTCAGCATCCTTCCCGCGGTCCAGCCTGGTCTTCGCTCCCTGTCCACTAACGTTAACCAGCCCCGCCAAGGATGCAACGTTCAGGTCGCCGAATGATTGCTGAGCAAGTCAGAGAGGGAAGGCAGCAGTACATCTGTAATTCGCCTGTCGCTGCGCCGAGTCCCCGTCTGCTTATTGTGGTCGTGCGTCCTACCCCTCGCTGCCACGCATCAGGCTCGGTGACGTTCTAGAGTTTGACAGAACTAGGGCAACAAGGTTGGGCCGGGATACAATCGCCACAGCCCTTCCTCGGTGCTTTCACGAGATGACACTTTGGGGAGAGGGTGGCAGCTCTTGCCGGACTTGTTGGTTGGGGGGCTTGCGGGTGGCCGAGAAAGTTGCCCCACGTTATTGGCTTCCCGTCTCTCGGACGAGGTGCCTGGTGGTGGTGGGTGGGGTGGTGGGTGAGTTTGCGTCCCTATGAGCAGGGGTAGAGGTTAGAGCTTCCATCCACCCCAGCAACTGTGACTGTGCCTTGCCATGATAGGGTAGGCGGATGGGAGGAGGTACATGCACACACGTTGACAACGGGCGCCCTCCCCGGAGCGCGAATTCCTGCAGACCGCGTGGGAGGCTGTACTATGTACTGTGTAAGCTTCTCGAGTTTTTCTTTGTTCTCCTGCTGTTCTGGTCTTGACTCTTTGATGTATTCTGCTGCGAAGTCGAGCGTCTGTCAAGGCAAGCTTGCAGCCCACGACCGTTGGGAGGCAAGAACAAGAGCGTTTTCTCGTCTCCATTGACTGAACTCATCGGCTCTGGGCTCTCTCTTCGTCACCGTCACCGTCTGCTTGCTGCTGGGATGCGATAACACTACCCTGCCAAGCCTCTTCGCAGCTGGGTCATTTCCGCGCAAAGCTCCCCCGAGCTTACCCAGCCTTATATGCTCGGCAGGCGCCGCAACCTTCTCCCAACCTGCGCCCAGCCCTTGCACGCTTCGCTCGTTTTCCCTCACAATCGCTACCCTCTACGACTGCCTCGCTCGTTTGCCGGCTCGTTGCGTCTGGACTGAGGAAGCGCAACAATGCTTCTCACGAAGCTGATACGGGGTCTTGCGGCCTTGTCCCTCGCTCATGTTGCGTTTGCTTCCGAGGATCCGCGGTATCCAAAGAGGAATGAGACGGAAGACTCAGGAGGGAGCCGTCACGTCCAAGACAACCACTATGAGCCTCAATGTTGGGGATGTGCAAGGACGGTCACCCACACTGAGACCAAGACACACACCGAGACCAAGACACACACGTAAGTTTTTCTTGCGAGTTGAGATTTGGGATTCTTGCTAACCATGTTAGTGCCAACGTTACCGTAACGTATGGGATTTCGATCTGCCTATGTGTGCTTGACTAACAGTATACAGCGCGACCATTCCTGCATCCACGGTGACGAGCACCGTCACGGCGACGCTTCCTGCGTCCACGGTAACGAGCACCGTCACGGTCGTGAACATCACGACCACCACGGCGACTGTGAGCTGGCTGAGCACCCAGACAACCGAGGTCACGGCGACGGCGACTGCCACGGCAACCGTCGTTGAAGAGTAAGTAAAAGTCAAGCCATGGGCGATTTGCCACGCTAACTAGGACAGAACCACCGAGTTCGTCACTACGACGCAGTTGTCGACTTACACAACAGTAAGTTACTCGGTCTTGTCAAACTGAAGTGCCCGACTGACTCCCCCAGTCATACCCCGTCGTTGAGACCACAACGGTTTGCAAGGGGTATCCCAAAGAGTGCGAGGTTAGCACGACGACCAAGTGGCAGACAACAACGACGACCGAGACCATCAGGACAACAATTCCGACGACAATTGTCGCGCCGACAACGGTTGTCAAGTCAACCACCAAGACAAACAGTGTCACGGTCATCAGAACGACGACTGCAACTAGGACGCAAACCACCACCTACACCACGAGGATTAGATATCCGGTGACGGTCACCTCGGGCACGACAAAATGGAGGACCGAAACTTCGACCGTGATCTCGACTTACGTAACCACGTTCATCACAACTGTTCCTACAACGATTCCGACGACTGTGAGGGTGCCAACCACCGTCAAGGTGCCGACAACGGTAAAGGTACCGACAACTGTCAAGGTGCCGACAACTATTCGGATTCCGACGACTACGACCAGGACGCAGACTACCACGTACACTACCCGGGTCAGCTATCCCGTGACAGTCACCTCGGGCACGACAAGATGGACAACCGATACAACGACCGTCGTCTCGACCTATATCACTACATTCGTCACCACGGTTCCCACAACGGTTCCCACTACAGTTCGGGTGTCGACGACTTTGACTGATGTCATCACAACCACCGAGCTCGTGCCGACAACGCTGACGACCACCACAACGGTGACCGACGTCTCTACGTTTGTCACGTCGTACCCGGTTACGGTGACTGACAGCACGACCATTTACACGACCGAGACCTCGCGGGTGACGACGACAGCCGTCTCAACCTTGACCACCGTCAGCACCTACACGACCGTGAGGGAACTCACCAATACCGTCACGAACACCATCACGGACACAGTCACACAGGTCACCACGCTACCCGCCTCGACCATCACCGACGTCTTCACCACGGTCCTTCCTCCGATTACGGTCACGGTTACTAAGGATGGAGAAGTCATCACGTCAGTTATCCCCGGACCCACGGTCACCCAAACGACGACAACCACCGTCCCGCCGGTCACTATCACGATCCCGGGCCCGACCGTGACCAGAGAGATCTCGCTCTGCCCTGCTCCAACGAACTCTGCCCCTGTCTCGCGCACGCAGACGACCCAGAACCAGCTCTGGGGTTGCGACCCCGGCTTCGTCTGCAACATGCCGAAGCCTGCCGGCTGCAACCTGTGGCGCGAACCGCCGAGCAACGACTTCTTGTGCGATTCCAGATACTGCGTCCCTGCGCCGTTCTTCCCCCGCGTAGAGTGGCCGAAGGACGAGACAAGCTACTACCCGCCGACCGAGGGCTACTTCAACCTCAACCCCAACGCATTCGGCCTGAGCTATGACATCTTCGCCATCGAGGAGATCGTCACGACGATCCACGGCAAGAAGACAACCATCACAACCGGCAACTGGGTCTCGCAGACGGACATCACGCATTTCCCGCCGGAGCCGACCTCGACCATCACCTCCATGCACAGCAACTACGGCCGCGGCGTCCCGGGTCACCGCCTCTTGAAGCGGGACGATACGGTCGTCCCGTCCATCTGCTACGCCGTCTGCAACAACGCCTTCCTCGAGGGCCAGCGCGTCGGCAAGACGCCCGCGCTCTGCGCAGACGGGTCCCCCTTCAAGGACTACTCGGACAATTGCATGAAGTGCATCGATGTCAACAAGCCCGACCTCAAGCTCACGCTGCGCCAGTACCTCGAGCCAGTCTTTGCCGAGTTCTGGGGCTACTGCGACATCCAGCCGCCGCAGAGCATGGTTACCAGCTCCAACACGCCGCCCCAGACCCAGGTGACCGCCTCGCCCACCGTCGAGACCACCAGCCAGGAGGCGCCAAACACCAACACCGACCCCGTGCCCATCACCTCCACCCGGGCCCCACCGACCTCGACCTCGACCCCACCCCCGCAGTCCTCGTCAGAGGAGCCCGCGCCATCATCATCACCATCATCGTCGTCATCGCCGTCGTCGTCATCATCGGAGCCAGAGTCAGAACAACCCTCGTCCACATCCGCCGACGATGGCAACGCCCCCCCGCCTACTACCACCACATCCCGCGGCACGGGTACTTCTACCCTCAGGACCTCCACCTCGACGCGCCCGCCGACAAGCTCGGTTGCGACGGCGGCCGCGGGGAGGGTGGCCTTGCCGCGGGGAATGGGGGCCGGCAGTTGGCTTGTGGGGATGTTGGGCATGGTTTTGGTGCTCTGATGGGGGGACATGGAATTCGGTTTGTGAGGATGTCCGGGTTTGAGTTGGGTTGAGTTGAGTTGTTGGTTGCTTCACTTCACTTCACTTCTAATGCTTAATTTTTGGTTTCTATTAGTGGGGGGGGAAGGAGAGAGAGAAAGGGGAAAAGTGCACTTTGCATGGCATGGGTTTAATGGCTGGGATTTTTTTGATGTTTTGACGAGACGCTCCCTCTCACTCCTTTTGCAGACGTGGGAGGAGGGTTGATGGACGGATGGATGTGGTTACGAATACTTCATGACACTCATTACATGGTAATGTCTTATGACGCTTTGGCGTTGTTTGGTTTATTGGTTTTTTTTCTTTTCTTCCTTTTTCAAGATACCCGCTGTATAGTACTCGGCCGACGAGTCTGTACATGTCACTCTTTTGATGTAGGACTGCACCAGTGTTGGTGTAGAGAGGGGAGAGGAAAAGGGGGAGTCAGTCAGTCATTACTGCACTTGCACTGTATGGGATGTGGGAAAGTTGAGATGAAGAACGGGGGAAGAAGGGAGGGAGATGCAGGTTGGAGGAATTTCTGGTGGATGATGGGTGACGCGGATTTGGACAGCGGGGGGTAATGAGAGTGGCCTGATCTGGTTGTTTGTTGTTGTTGTTGTTGTTGTTGTTGTTGTTGTTGTTGTCGTTGTCGTCGTCGTCGTACAGCCATACCTGAGAGACAGCGTTGGAGATGAATGAAGCAATCTTTGATCAACTGTTCCTGCGTACTGCCTGTGTGTGATGTGGTGTTGTGTGGTTGCCCCAGCGTCTACGTGCAGGGCTAAGCCTTTCGCTAGTTGCTTGCTGTTGGTGCCGGGTTGTCGGCATGTTTACTATGTACATATGTAGGTACTGTATATACATACTCGGCACGGCTCGGTTGCAAGGGGCACGGCTGCAGGGCGATCACAGTGCGTTCAATAGTTGCGTCTAGGTCATTTCGTTTAATCGCGGGGTCGACACCGGCTCACCGGGAATGCTGCTGTGGTGTGGTGTGATGGAGCGGCGGGAGGGCCCGCAAGGGGGGGAAATACACTACTGGTCACAAGACCTCTTCTGTGTGACTTTGTACTGTAGTGTGTGCAGGTCTCGGACTGTGTGTTGATTGCTATCACATCAATGAAATGACCTGGGCGCTGTTCTGGTTTAGCATTTCCTCATTCGGGTGTTATTACAGTGGCACGAGCACGAGTAGTCAACAAACAATTTCCCTCCGCCACTTGACGGTATCATCATCATAAATTACCCCGTCCATCCCATTCATATGTATAGAGTACAGAATACAACCTCGACCCTACAGGTGAGCGTGGCGAGCGTGGTGAGGTAAGTCACCACACCTCTCTCGCCCCCTCGCCCTCCACCCGCACAGGAACATGCAAGAGCCCATCGGCCGGCAATCTCCCGGCGCGGATGTTCACCTGCAGCGCCTGGTGGATCAACCGGGGCTCGGCCAGCGCCGCGTCCCGCTCGCGTCGCCAGGTCACAAACTCGGTCTCGGACGTGCCGCTTTTCAGGTGCTTGTTTTCGGCCATTTGGGCCGCCACGGTGGAATACGCCAGCGGCTCGGAACGCGGTGTGTTGGGCGGGTAGTCATGGCCGGTGTAGATTTTGAAGGTGGGCGGGAGGGTGAAAAGTTTGGAGGCTGTGCGGAAGCTATGAAGACTGCGTGTAAGTTGGGAGTTGAGAGTGAAAGTGAGAAAAAGGGGGGGGGGAGTGGGAAGTAGGGAAGAGGGACGAACAGGTCATTCGCGTTACCGCCTGGGAAGTCGCAGCGTGCTGAGCCAACATCCGAGTTGAAGATGGAGTCGCCGCAGAAGATGTTTTCTTGGGGGGGGGTTGTTAGTGGTATGTACTGTACATACACACGCCAGTCTGAGAGGAGTCTTGTCAAAGGACCGGGAGGGGACATTATATCATGGCATGGCTACAACAACATGGCACTTACCCCCGATCATGTATCCCATATGGTCTGGCGTGTGTCCGGGCAGATGCACCGCCTTTGCCTCAAGCGCCCCAACGTGAAAGATCTCGTCATCCTCGAGCAGCTTGTCGAAGGCGCCCTGGTATTCCTCTTGGGAAATACCGTACCGCTTCGCAAACCGCTCCTGGACCTCGCCAATCCTCTTCCCAATGCCAATGGCAGGCTTCTTTCCTTCCTTGGTCAGTTTGGCCTGCAGATACTTGGCTGCCGTCAGATGGTCGGCGTGCACGTGGGTCTCGAGCAGACGTTCGACGGTGTACCCGTGTTCCTTGATCAAGGCGAGCAGGTTGTCGGCAGACTTGGTGGAGATGGCGTTGCGGGCTGGGTCAAAGTCGAGGACGGGGTCGATGATGACGGCTGCCTTGGTAGACGGGTCGGCGACAATGTACTGCCATGTCGAGGTCTGGGGCTCGAAGACGGTGTGGACAACGGCCTCCATGGTTATGGTTGGGGGCACAAGTGCAGACTGCGAGTGTGTATCTTGAATAGTTGGTGAGCTTTTGGGGTCTGTTGTGGAATGTATGTCCATGTACATGCACAGCCTGGACGAGATGCTCTCCTCATATACTACACCAGAGAGACAGAGGTTTAGGGGACGGAGGTTCATTCGGGGCTGGAGGATTGACGGGCGTGCTGGAAGACTCCCCAGCTGAACGGCCCTCCATGAAGTCGCCGACCTCGACCCATAACATGATTGACGACACTGATGCAACGGGATGTGCTTTGTTCTCGGGCCAAAACCCGAGAGCCGTCGCGGCAGACGGGTCCATGCCAGAGTTGGGGGTGGCATTGTGGTCCTGCATCGGCAGCATGAGGGCAGGGCTGTAACTGCAAGCAAAACACAATTTCTCGTCCCGAAAGTCCCCGTTGCCACTCGTCTTTCACTGGGCTTTGTCATCATCATCATGGCATCATGGCATCATGGCCAGCCGGTTGCGTCTATGTATTGGGGGATTACCCAGTTCGGGTTCATTAGGTTGAGTGCGGCGGGCCTGGACGCATAATGTTGCGAAACTGTCAAAAATAGACGGCGCCATGTTTCATGCCCCGTCGGCGACTTTAGACGGCAGTGCATACCCGCCTGCCGATACCCGTGACCGGGATGGGGACCCGGACACGTGGGTGGATCCCCGGGCTAGGGCTCCACTCAACCCCGGGTCTCGGCGCTGCGATGGAGGACCCCGAAGAGGGTTGGCAGTTCGCCGACCAAAAAGTTTCGCTGAAACCCTCCCAAATCTCCGCGGGATGGACCCAGTGGCATGGTCGCCGGGTGTTTCCCACACTCATGCATGAGCATGTCCACCTTGTCGGGGAAGTTCCCTCGCTTCTAGAAGCGTTGTATTTTCATGCGTGAGGAGGAAAAAAGGGTGGAGGTGGCTTTGTTCTCGGCGACTTGGAGCATTTTCTCTTTGGAGCTCGGCGACGTCATGTCGGCCCACGCAACCTTTGACCTGAGGTAAGTCGCGACGGCTATCGGGGGGACATTCTGCCACCTGCCCTCCCGAGCCTCCCCTTGTGCAGTGGCCGAGAGCCGTCGGGCGCACCAAGTCGGTACGTCAGTAACGTTAACGCTAACGCTAGAGTGTTCTCTCATTCCAAACCCTTACCCATGAATCCGGGCCCTTGGTCTTGGATCTCGCCATCCCTCGGGAAAATGGCTCGCAAGCCACCCCTGCCGGCGAGTGGTGGCCGAGCCTCTCCCTTTCATCGCTAATCTCGCTCTATGCCTGAAGCGCATCGAGTTAGCCGTGGCCAGAGTGGAAAATAAATAAGAAGCAAGGGATGGCGCCGCGTGCCGTCGTCGACTTGCTTCCAAGTTGAGAGCCTGTCAACAACCACCAGTTAGAAACCACATCATCATCCACCCCAACTGCACTCACTCTACAGATCGTAACGGCACCATACATACTACACTACCGTAACCCAGCAACGGCCCAACACGCAACAAAACATCATGGACAACATCCTCACCGGCGCCGCCATGGGCGCCGCCCTGACCACCGCCGGCGTCTACGCGCCAGACATCATCCTGTCCCAGTTCACCTTTACCGACTTTACCATGCTGCAGACCTTTCTCACGGCCGCAGCAGGCAGCACGTAGGCCTGTTTCTGTTGTCTTGACCTTTTCCCAATTCCTTTACTTACCCCCCCCCTTTTCCAAAAACCTGCTCCTATGCTTTGTTTATAACAACAACAACAATAATAATAAAAAACAACAGACTACTCGTAACGACCTTCCAAACCCTGCACCTCACCGCCCTCCCGCCCCGCCCCCCCTCCTCCCTCGGCCTCCTCCCTTCCAGCTACGACGGCAACATCCTGGGCGGCGCCATCCTCGGCGCGGGCATGGCCGTCTCGGGCGCCTGCCCGGGCACCGTGCTCGCGCAGCTCGGCGTCGGGGTCCGGTCCGGGCGGTATGCGTTTGGCGGGGCCGTGTTGGCGGGCGTGGTCTGGAGTTTTCTCTCGGCGCGGAGGACGACCGGGGGGGGCCGCCGCGCCGGTTGTGTCCCCCGTGGGGGGGAAGTCAAGACTGCGGGGAAGGGGAAAGAAGAGGAAGAAGAAGAAGAAGAAGAGGGGTCGAAGGGGAAGAGGAGCGAGACGGTGTACGGCGCGCTTGGATTCAGTAGGGGGGCTATGTTGGTGGTGTTGGAGGCGACGTTGGTGCTGGCGGTTGCGGCCGCGGTGAGGCTCACCAGTGCGCGCGCTGCTGAGGCGAGGGGCATCCCGCCTTACTATGCTGGCCTGGCGATCGCGGCTGCGCAGCTGGTCTCGATGACGCTGAGGGGATCGCTGCTCGGCGCGTCGACCGCGTTTGAAGAGCTGGGTGGGTGGGTGTGGGGAGGGAGGAAGTACGCCAACGTGCTGTTCTCGGCTGGGCTGGTCGGTGGCGCGTGGTTGGTTTCGCAGGCGGTGCCTTCTCTGAGGCCGGTCACCGAGGTGGCTGTTTCGCCGGCCAGGGCGGCGCTGGGCGGGTTCATGGTGGTGTTCGGGTCGAGGATGGCGGGCGGGTGTACGTCGGGGCATGGAATCAGCGGGCTGTCCTTGATGTCCATCTCGAGTTTCGTGACGGCTGCTGCTACGTTTGGCATGGGCGGTCTGACGGGGTTGTTGTTGGGTTGAGGTGGCCGATGTCGTCGTGTTCGATGTACATGCATACATACATATATACATACATATATACATACATATATACATACTAGAAGAAAATAACACCGTCAAAATCAATGGTTTTCTTTCCTGGCAAGTCATGTCTGAGAGATCTTGGTCAAAGAGGGGTTTTTTTTACGAATAGTGGCCTATAGGGTATCATATTCTGGGGATGTGGCTGGGACTCGCGCTAAAAGGTAGAGGGAAGAGAGAGAGAGAGAGAGAGAGAGAGAGAGAGAGAGAGAGAGAGAGAGAGAGAGAGAGAGAGATGGTTGGACAAACAGAAGTGGACAGAGTCCAAAAAGTCAACAAAGATGAGGCGGTAGCAGGCGTTCAGCACGGAATGAGTGTGACAGAGACCGTGAATGGATTGTTGCGGACCGGGCCGGGAAGGCGTGGTGATGGCGTAGTTGGGATGAGAAAACGCCAAAAGAAATGGGCAAAAAATTGAACTCGCCTCGATGGCTCGGCTCGAACTTGCGTTCCGTGGGAGGTAAGGAAAACTTGCACTTACGCCTCAGAACGATAGTATCAATACACGACTCAAGGACATGGAAAGCACTGCAGGAAATGTCAACGCTGGGAAGCCAAACGCTAGCCAAATCACGCTATTGGCTGTTAGGCGGAGCGACACCGAGCGCTTGGCGCAAGGTGTGTCCCTGTCGTGGGTGTTAGCATCTTGGTCTCAGAGGGATTAGAGTTTCGGACAGTGAAACGCAATCCAGCTGAGCCATCTGCGAGTTCTAGTTGTGTTGAAAACCACTTGCGGCGGCCCAAGTTATATCCTCGTTCGGCTTTCGGCACTGTGTGCGCTAGCTCGGAGGGAGATCATGCGGCGGTGACACCAGACCAAACACCAAGCGTGTACAGTACACACCCCTGGAGCCCCCGGCACCTTCCTGGCAGCCCGCCCATCCCCAAGGAGGTGCGGGCACCTTCCTGGCAGCCGGCTCACCCCCAAAGAGGTGCGAAACTTATCAGGCTCCTACACGACCTCCCTGCAGCACTGGCACACGACCCTCCGCAGAGCCAAAAACGAACAGACCTCTTCCGGCAGTCCTACTGTTCTTCTTCTTTAGCAGAGACAAGGGATCTTTTAAAGTCCATAGTTCAGTAGTTACTGAACATGAACCCCGTGATGAAGGAGTCAGAGTAGACTGCACCATAAAGAAGGAATCGTACAAGCCAAGGGGTTGAAGTACTGGGTGTTTACACCCGGTCATTCCTGCTCAACTGAACTGTATTGGTATAGAACTGCTTGCTTCATGGTACCGGGGCTCGGCTCCTTGGATATCACTATATCTGGGACCAAGAATACATCCAGGGTCCTAGCAATTGACAGGATAGATCAAAACCTGTCCTTGTGATGCTAACATTCAAGGTCAACCCCCTACCCCAAACACTCATTCAGCCAGACTCTATAAAAAACAGGCCTTGTCAACAACACAGAAGTCACAGTGGTGGGAGTTATGTTTGTGTCTCGCACTGACAAACACCATTTCACAACTATTCTCACTATAGCAAACCATGTCTGGCGGACGAGGTTTACGGAACAAGCAACCAACATCCTCAGATCCCAGCAACGTCTCACTTGTCGGGTCAAGGGTAGATCATTTCTAAACAGATGCCCCTTTGACATTGTGCTGTTCCTGCCCCCCCGTGCGGCCTTGTACAATGATATCCTTTGATGTGTGTAAGAAGGAGAATAGTTCGGATTTTGGCGTCCGACGATATGTCGGTGTGTCCTTCTTGTTTACATGACGACCAGCTGCATCTGATACGTCTACTCACACTCTATCTCCAGCTCCGCAAAACACACCAACACATTCTAACCTACAGACCCCCCCTACTTCTCCTCTAACAAGGCCCTCTCCCTCGCCCCCGTAACCAGCTCAAACCCGCCCTGATCCAACTGCAACGAATGTCTTCCGCCCGTCATACTCCTCAGCTGGCTATCATACTTCATCATCTCCCTGAGCGGCGCCTTGCCCGCAATCGTGAGCATCCTCACAACCGCTTTCTTTGGATCCCTCAAGCTCTGCACCGACTCGTACGGATCCGGCGGGCAATACACCTTGGTCACATCAATCGCCTCGGCACCCGTCCCGTCGGCCTGCATCTCGTCCTCATCCTCCTGCTTGCGCACTTCCAACACCTGCCCCCCGCGCGCGGCGACAATATCATGCTGGATCACGTGCCCTGCTTCCTCTGGGCAGGCGATCTGGAAGGCGCTGAAGGGCTCGAGGATGCCGACCTGCCCGTTGGTCTGGGCCTCCTTGAGGGCGCTGCGGACGGCATAGAGGGCCGCGTTGGTGATGTGGCCGCCGGTCGAGGCCACGCCGAAGAAGTCGGTGGACGGCTCGAAGGCGATGTGCACGTGGCAGCGGCGAACGGGGGCGTTGCGGCGGGGCCCGCGGGCGAGGCCTGCAATGGCGCCGTTTACGAGCTGCTGGCGGACGAGTTCGGGGTCGAAGGGGAGGGGCTTGGTTGGCTCGTTGTTGGTGGCGAGCGGCATGGCGACGTGGATGATGTTGCCGTCGCGCTCGATGCTGGATTCGAGGAGGCTGTCGTGGTGGTGAGATTCGAGCGGCTCGATGGTGGCCGTGCAGGCGGCTTTGCCGGCCTTGTCGCGGATGCTGCGATCGTAGAGGGCGCGGTGCGGGCTTGTCGGCGCGAGGAGACATTCGGAATACTCGACTTCGATGTCGTGCCACATGGCTGACTCGCGGTCGATCTTATAGTGCGTGAGGAGGCGGTCCTGAGCAATTTCGAGATGGAGCAGGCCCATGCCGGATAGGATCAGCTGCTCCGTCTTCTCGTCCTTGCTCCACCGTATGCTAGGGTCCTCGCGCGACAGCTTCTTGAGCGCTTCTTCGAGTTTGTCGCTTGCCGTGCGCGTGTACGGCTCGATGGCAATGAAGGCAACCGCGGGGGGGGTCTCGAGTGCTTTGATACGCAGGTTTCGGAAGGCTTCCGGGGCGGTGCTGCCGTGGTGGCCGGGGAATGCGATCAGCGTGTCTCCAGTGCGAGCGGACTTGAGGCCGGTCATGGCACCGATGTGTCCGGTGGACAGGTGTTGGATCTCATGGTGGTCCTTTGCAGACACGTGAAGAATGTGCTGCGGTTTCTCAAAGTTGTGGACGTTACTGTTCCACATGTGACTGCTCCGGCTGACGGCGCCGTAGTAGACGCGTACCCAGCTCATCACGCCCCGGCGTGGATCATCGACGACTTTGAAGACGTGGGCAAGAGCTACGATGGGAGGCTGGTGGTCGTGCTGCCTCTTTTTTGTGACGGCTTCTTTCAGGAGCTGGGGTAGGGTGTCAGCTTTGGCGCCTATGATCTGCAGTGGAGGCCTGTCGCTCGGGCTGGGGAGATAGTCAACGACGGCATCCAGCAACGGCTGGACCCCAATGTTTCGGAGACTGGCGCCTGCGAAAACAGGCGTAAACCTGGCCTCCCCGTCCATGATCAGGCGGCGGATGGCATGCTTGATGGAGGTCGTCGACACGTCCTTTTCGAGCTCGAGGAACTCGTCCATAATTTGGTCGTCGTTTTCCGAGAGTGCCTCAATGAGACGGAGACGGGCCTGTTCCATCTCATCTCGCAGCGCCGGATTGTCCTTGGCAATACTCTGCTTGCTGACGACGGACATGACGCCGGTGCTGGAGAATTTGAAGCCGTGCTGGTGGATCACATCGATGACACCAACAAAGTCATCCTTATGCCACCAGGGAATTTGACACAGCAGAGGCCATGTCCTCAGCCGAGACGTCACCTCAAGAATAGACCGTTTGAAGCTGGCGCCGTCTCGGTCGAGCTTGTTGACAAAGAGCAGCCTAGGAATCTTGGAGAGGCGAGCCGACGCCCAGACACGCTCGGTGTGTGTCTCGACGCCCTTGACCGAGTCGAGAATGCACACAGCACCATCAAGGATGGGCAGACAACGGTCGACCTCGTAGCGGAAGTCCTGATGACCTGGGGTGTCGATTAGGTTGATCGTCTTGGGCTCGTGGCCGGGGGGGCACAGCGGCTTAGGCGGCCATTGGAAGGTGATGGCGGCAGACTGGATGGTGATGCCGCGCTCTCGCTCCATGGGGAGGAAGTCGGTGGTGGTGTTGCCGTGGTCGACATCTGGGCCGGTCAGTCAGTGGGATGTCCGTCGCTCTTGGGGTCGTTGGTCTGGTAACGTACTCCCGAGGTGGCGTGTCCGGCCGCTGTGATACAGCATACGCTCCGTCGTCGTCGTCTTGCCCTGGGCAGGGTCAGCGAGCGATCACTGTCATGAGCACCATGAGGACACACCGCATCGACGTGGGCAATAATACCAATGTTGCGGATGCTCTCGGTCCGCGCTTCATGGTGAGCGTGGTCACTGGAGTAGCTCCGCGCGATCCTAGACCGGGCCAATTGGGCATTTCTCAGCACCAACACGGCCACGGACACCACAGGCAGTAGTAGTCTGCCCGGGCCAGAGCGGCCAGAGCGGCCAGAGCGGAGGGTGGTGGCGCAGAACAGCATCCCCAAATGTGGTACAAAGCCAAATCAGATTGACCCGAATAAATCAGACATGCAACCAAACAAAAACAACAAACAAGACGGAACAGAGCTTCAGCCTGGCGATGCAGGTGTCGGCGTGTCCTGCATATCAATCAGGCCGCCAAACGGTGAGCTGTTCAGAGTAAACAAACCATGAGATGGCCCCGCGTTTGCTAATCCAACGCTACCTATCACAAATCACATTTGGCGTTTCACTGTTTTCTGAGTTTGCAGCTTTGCGGCTTGCAGCGCAGTTGCTTTTTCCAGTGACAGCTTCAAGGGACCGTGCATCAATCCCCGCCATCCCGCCTCGGGCCCCCCCCCCCCTCCTCTCCGGCTTGGCATGCCAAGACTGTTGATCCCGCAGCAGCAAAGGCAACTGCGCCGCTTCCACTACGCATGGCACGGCGATGCGGAGCAGTTGCTGAACCTAGGTACCTACCGAGACCCGCCGAACTTTCCCACCTCTTCTCTCGCCTTGCGCATTGGTTTGCGCACACTTCCACGGCACTCGCGATTATACCTACCTAGTTATCAGCGTGCTCCACCAGAGACTCTCAACTCCCTAAATTACGGAGCACCGAACACAGGCAGCAGCTTGTGCAACACCACGTCATCGCGAGCCGACGCCGTTTCTCCCGCAGTGCAGCCACCATGGACTACAGCGCTTCAATAAACGACCCGGAGCACCCCGCCGACGCCTCGCCCTGGGGCAATTCTCCCAACTCATCGCCCCGGCCGAACCGGACCACCTTCGGGTCCATCATGGGCGACCCCCCCAGCTCCCCGTTCCGATACCCGAGCTCGAACAACGGCCTCGACGACGGTGGCTTTGCCGGAAGCGATGTGGAATACCGGAGGCCCGATACAGCAAGCACCGTCTCGCAAACCGCTGACTCGGAGACCGCTGTATCCGAGTCCTACACCGACCAGCAAGGCTCGACTGGTGATCAGGGCCCGCGGTCGGCGCAGGCCCAACAACAGCAAGCACCGACACACGCCGGAGACCGGGCGCCGCGGGCGCCGCAGCAGCAGCAGCAGCAGCAGCAGCAGCAACCTCGAAAACCCCCACCGCCCCAGTTCAAGCTCCAGGCTAAGATTACTGGGCTTGAGCGCACCGGGCGCAAGGATCCCATCCTGCGATTCGATGTACATGTATGGGCAATTTATATCTCGGGGATTGACGCCTCCAGCTAACAAGTCCAGACAAACCTCCCCGCTTTTAGGACAACCCAATACCGCGATGTGCGCCGTCTCCACTCCGAGTTCATCAAGCTGGCCGAGCACCTCATCTCGGCCAACCCCGAGGCCATCGTCCCTTCGGTACCTCCGGCCTTGACATCGGCCGGCGCCGGTACCGAGGAGGATGAGATCCGGGTCAAGGCACTGATGCAGCGTTGGTTCAACTACGTCTGCAGCAACGAGGTTCTGATGCGCGATGACGAAATGGTGCTCTTTGTCGAGAGCGATTTCGGCTACAGCCCCATGGTCAAGAAGAAGCAGCCGGCCACGGGCGTGCGCCGCAAGATCCTCAAGCAGTTCGCCCCGCCTCCAGACGACACCCCCGAGCTACAGGAGGCCCGCCCCATCGTCAAGCTATTTTACTTGGGAGCCATGGATGCCGGGCATAAGGTGGACAAGTTGGTCAAGTCACGACGAGGTAAGGCCTCGCCACCCTCTCCCCCAATCGTCCCCCCATTACCCCTAAGCTAACACCCACCTTTCAGGCCTGGGTCTCTCCGAGTCCGATTTTGGCGTCAAACTCGGCGTGATGAATGTCCAAGAGCTCCACCCCGGCCTCGCCAACGCCTACCGCAAGCTGGGCAAGATAGTCCAAACGGTCGGCGACTACCACGCGGCCCAGGCCACCGCCGAAGCCACCACCATCGGCGACCCCTTCCAATACCACTCCCAAGACGCCTTCATCGTCAAAGAGACCCTCACCAACCGGCAGATCCTGATCCGCGAGTTCCTCCAAGCCCAAGAAACGACCCGCAGCAAGCTCAACGCCGCGGACCGGCTCAAGGCGTCATCCAACGTGCGCCGCGAAAAGGTCGACGAGGCCATTGCCGCGCTAGACGAGGCCCACCACGCCGAGTCCGCCCTCTCCCAAAAGACCACCCGCGTCACCCAGAACCTGGTCCACGAGCGCCGCAGGTGGTTTGCCCGCACGGCGTCGGACCTACGCCTCTCGATCCGCGAGTACGTCCTGCGCGAGATCGAGGCCGAGCGCCGCACGCTGTCGCTGCTGGAGTCGGTCCGCCCGGACATCCGCTCCATCGACGCCAGTGGCGGCCTGAGCCGGCTGGGTCGTGAGAGTCATCCCCCGACTGCCGTGCGCCGCACGAGCATGGCTGCGAGCCAGGGCCCCAAGGGCGACGCGTGGAGTGGTGTACCCCGCCGCAGCGCGGACGCGTTGAGCCGGGGTTTGGTGGGGAGCTCGGTGGCGGAGGGGGAAGAGGGCGGGCTATTTCCTGGTCAGGAGGGCGGGGACACGGGGGAGCAGGGCGGCGGTGGTGGTGGAAGGGCGAGGGCGTTGAGTGGGGAGGCTCGGGGGATGCCGGGGGTGTTGGAAGAGGACGATGAGGATCGGGTTGATGCGCGGAATGCGGCCAGTCGGCTGGCGGCGAGCACTTTCTAATTCTGAACGGGAGAGGGAGGGAGGCCAGTCTTTGTTACGGTATGGTGTTGAAGATTGCCGTCTAGTGCAGTCACGGCGAACAGCCGTGGTCGACAGACAGTTTGGGTTTGGTTGAGAACCGGGAGGCAGATAGGAAGAAGTACTGTTATTAGGGGAAGGTCTACTGTCATGTCCATAATTATGTTCTGAGGCGATAGCTATCTATGGTTCTGCATGCATGCGTGAGATTTTACGTCGAGTCAGTGTTTCCTCTCCGGATCCTGTCTGGCCCCTTCCGCAACGACGCGGTGGTGAGCGAGGACACTGGCCCTGCGTCATGCTGCCTCCGGACTCGGCACCGGGACAATGCTCCCCCGACAGCATTGTTCTATCAAGACACAGTGCTACTGTGTATTGGCGTGCCTCCGGCTGTCCCCCACGCATTTCCCCAGACGGCTCGGGAGGTGGCAGGCCCGTCCCGTCGTGGGGGTCTGTGAAACGGGGGGAGAGGCGATCTACAGAGCCACCATGCGGCGGTAGAGAGCTGGTGAGCATGTTTCCAGACAGTCGTCAAGGTGTTTTTGCGTCATGACTCTGGTCCCGGGCGGGTTGATATGCGCTCCCGGACCTTGTTTTCTACGCCGCGTCGTATCCTGTCGCCTCTTCGCCTGCAAGATCGCCTCACTCGCATGCAGTGATCCAATACTTGTCCCGTCCCGGATGAGGCGAGCCGCCAGACCCGCAAACTCACCGCCTCGTCTCCATGATATCGGTAGACGAGCGTTCCGGATTGCGACATCATCACCCCGGCTCAAGACCGGAGGCGAGCTCGCCAAAAAAACTTCGTGGAGGGCAGACCGGGAGGGCTACGGGTGGTTTGGCGACCACTGCAGGGTGGGTATGCACGTCGTGCTGCCCCGGCGTTGCCTCGCATATCTGGGCCCCCTGGCTTGGATCTGAGAGTTCTGCATGCAAGATGAGTCTGTCGACGGCCTGGCAATGATAACCAACCGCTTTCCGGGTGGCAACGGAGGAAACTTTGTCTGCTCCGAGGCCCGAGAAATTCGCCATTCTGAAGTCCAGCTGTCCTAGCCAGGGGCCGTCGCGTCTTGCTGCAGAACGACTTCCTGGTTCAACGTCCATCACGGGTAGGCTAGCCGCTCCGAATTCAGCCGCGTCAAATAAGAGCGGCCTTGCCTGTGATTGGGAATCAAGCCCGGGCCTGCCGGGAACTGCGGAACACGTCGCCAGGCGCGAAACTCCCGGGATGGCGGATATGGCGCGAGATCCAGGGGTCACTCGATGCTACTGCGCTCGATGTGTGAGCTGACTCTCCAACAGGATTGGCTGTCGCCGCCCTGGGTTCGATGCAGGGTTCACGATGGCGCAGGCAGGCCATCGGAGTGCTGCCGGTCATGAACAAGGGGCGCTAGCGCAGATATACTTTAGCTTGGGAATTTCGGTTGGTTGTCCGTGAGCACAGACGTCCATCAATCGACAAGACAACCCAGGATAGATAACGTTACCTTTGTGGCTGTCCGTCCGCCCGCCCAGGGCTCGGATTTCCAAATCCAGACTCCCAGCCGTGAGGAGAGCAGCATGGCATCATCGCGCTGGCACCCAGCTCACAGAGCTGCTCAACACCGCGGCAGAGAGAAGACGGGTCGCAGCTGTGCCGTCATCAACGCAAGTGCTAAAACACGACGGAGAAAAATTGCTGGCCCGAGAAGCCTAGCGGCTCCACACGCGCCCCGGCATGATGAGAATCGTGGGGCTGGTGCAGTTCTTGCTTTTTCTTTCGAGCCGCGATCGAGACCCCCTGTCTCAACTCCAAATTTCTCCAACGGAGCCTGCAGCTTCGGTGATTGGCCGTTTTCGACCGACAAGTCCTTCTTCAGAAGCACGGCAGGGCAGAGAAGCAGACATCCGACGAAGGCCGGATGAATGCCGGGAGACTGCAGTATCTGATAAGGCACGTCGTTCCGCGTCTGTTGTGGGATGCTCAACCGCCAGCGGAGCTGACGATAGTTATCGTGATAAGGAATCGATAAATGTGCGGCTGCATGCACACCGATACCAGACCTCGGCCCTGTTGTGTAAGTGCGTCGGCAGGATGCCATTGACCAGGCTAAGGCTTGGTCGTATCCCTAATCTTCCGAGAGCTTTCTGCACCATCCCAGGCAAAGGCGCCATTTCCGTTCTGAAGGATGGCAGACGTTGCGGTCCACATGGGAATACGGCGGTCTTGTTGAGTTTGGCCTGGAGCGCGTTGTTCCGTTTCGTGTGCCAGGAAGGTGTTTGACCCCTGCTGTGCCATGTGCGCTTCGCGATAGGGCCGGCAAAATGGCAGAATCTCGACTTGACTCAACCCCAGCTGACAGGCCGTGGTTCCTCCCCGACAGAGGACGAAACTATGCCCGACTCCCCGTCGCTTCATGTCCGGGAAATCCGTCATTTGACCTTGATGGGCAGTTCTTCACTTTCCCCGGGGCGTTTTTCGGTGAGGCCGCGAGAGATCTCCTCCGAACCATGCCTCGGTGGATTAGCGGTCGTAGTCGGTGCTCCATCTCTTGGCCAGCCCACTACCGGGCCGTTTGGACGACCCTGGCAGTGCTCCTGATTGGGGTAGCAACTGGTGGGGTTGACAGTTGGAGACACTCAGGGGTTTCCTCCACTCGAAGATCCGCCGCGGATAGAGCTGTCGGGGACAATCACTTCTTCTCCAAGGCGGTGGCAACGGAGCGGCGATGGGCATGTCATGAACATGATGCAGAGCCTGGAGGGACATGCCCACCGCCGGTCAGCAACGGGGTAGGTAGTACTCGGCAGCAGTTTGTGCGGAGACGAGCCCCTTGCACGAAAGTTGTGCAGACCGCACATGTCCCGAGACGAAAGGCGCGCATATCATTCCGTCTTGACAAGCGACCTGTTGTTTTCCTCGCTAATCGACGCGGAGCCGGCTGCGGCCATGAGGTAGATAAAGCGGGAAAGAAATAAATTATAAACACAGGAAGAGCAAGTTACCAGAGCAAGTTGTGCGGCGGCAGGCGCCTGCCTACCCTCTCTACCCAAGGTAGGTATCATTGGTTGCGGCCGTTGGCGGGAGGGTGACTTCCTGAGGTTCCAAATTCCAACCAGGAATGGAAGTTCCTGCCCAGCCTTCCAGGGGGGTGAGGTGTGTTCTGTTCCTGTTCTGTTCTTTCCTTCTGTGCGGTTTACCGCGATAAACTTTTCCGCACCCCTGCCCCCTGCCCCCTGCCCCTGCCCTCCTGCCCCTGTTACGTTCCCTGCCCGCGTCATCGAACGCTTGCACTTGACCCCACGCGCCCGAGGTTCCTTCTCCAACCCCTGCCCTGCCTGCGCCTGATCCTCGACTTTGTCCCTCAATTTCTCAAACCTTTCATCAGATGGTTTCGAAATCCCTTGCCCGCGGTAGCAGCAGGGAAGCGCGGCAACATGGCATTTCGCATTCGCGCGGCACGCGCCAACGCCGGGTCCGGATGAATCACGCACGGCTTTCGCTGCGGCAATACAAGTCATTTATATCGTCAGCGTCATCGTGGGCCACCACCTCCGGGAGTTGTGTAGCCTCGCTAGACAGACAAGACCTGGAAATCAGCCGGCTCTGAGCAGCAGTCTTCCGTCTGATATCACCATGATTGCCGCTGCTCCACGGCCCACGGCAGAAACCCAGATGAGGACAGATGAGGGCAGATGATGGCGTGCTCGCACGAGAGACATCTATTCGCTGCCGTCCCTGGCCGTCAACGGACGGCTGAGATTGACCGTCACTCTCTCCTGCGTATCCATGGCCTGAGCACTCCTGCCTCGTCGCTCGGCTCCGTACTTGTACTGTACGTACCGTACCAGGCACCCAAGTCGAACCGTCTCCAACCACCCGCCCATGTACCCACAGCAGCCACCTGCATGGCATGGGGCTGCTGCATGGAAGCCCGGCTAGCCCTCCCGTACAGCTTCTCTCGGAAGCACCTAATTTCTGCAACCGTTTGCCATCGACCAAAGCTCCACCGCACGGCTCGACGCGCCCCAGACAGGAAAGATGCTCGCCCCCAGTGCTCCCGGATCGCACCAGGACTGGCCAAAACCAGCGCGTTTCGTCCAGGCCACATTGTCCCTTTGCGTCTTGGATCCCGTATCGTGCCCCACGAACCGGAGGGGTGCTCGTCCGCTGCAACCACTCACAGCTGTCATGGCGTCTCTGTCCTGCAGCCGCTCCGGCTCCGGCTCCGGCTGAAGGTGTTTCTCTCTCCCTACCCATGGATATGTGTGATGTTGCGATCTCCCGCCCCAACGTCGATAGACATGGGTTGTGGGTGCTCGTGCCGAAGATTGGCTTTGACACTAACCTGCTTCATGTTGTCCCGAGATTATCGGGGGGTTCCTCTGGGGCGCATTTGCGCCTAGCCCTTTTTTTCCCCCTTCGCACGGCGATAACCAGTCGATATCTGACTGGCGAGGCCGGCTGGGCGCATGCTGGCTCCAGAGGAATGCCATTCTGTTGACCTCCGCTCCTGGACCTTGCGTTCCGTTTGACTTCTTGTACACTCCTTGCTCTTGTCTCGCGGACCCCGGACGATCCGCACCAGGGATTGACACATAGTAGCACGTCAATGACCCATACCATGGCGGCCAAACCGTCGATAGTATACTTAAAGAGTGGGGGTCCGTCCTGGCTTCCTCTCCTCCGTCTCTGAGCATCTCACTCTCTACGCCTCTTTGCTATTGGTGTAGTCGACTGCTTTCAAGTCTTGATAAGACGGCCAGGCGCAAACTCGCCACCTATTTCCGTGGAAGCCAGTCCGCCCGCCCCTGAAAGGCTCTACACCCTCTTCTTTCCACATCCCGCGCCGCAGCCATCAAGAAAGAGCCGCATCTCTCCTTGACGTCTCCAGCTGCGCCCCGAACCACCCCACGGGGAACCCATTCTTGTTGGCCAAGCTAGCCCTATCCCACGCCTCATCCCACTTCCATCCCACTTAGCCGCCGCCCTATCGAGATGGCGCCCTCCGCAACAGGCGAGCCGGCGCCAATGCACCTACCCGCCGCTTCCAAAGCTTCGACTGTCAACGCCTCTGTTCTCCATGGTCCTCGTGACCTTCGCATGGTATGGAGTTCTCTTCTCTTCTGTCATCCTTGCTCCATGATTCCCGAGAGATCTCAGATCTCTCTGGGTTACACGAAGTTCGGGCCGCACCTTAGTATTTTGGCCCACCATTCCACGCCTCGTCCGCCAGGGGAACTCTCCGCCTTCTCGGCAATCTCAACTAACCACCATTTCTCTTCACTTTAGGAACGTCGGAGTATCGAGGAACCCAGCATTGGCGAGCTTCAGATTGCTGTTCATACAACAGGCATCTGCGGGTCCGATGTCAGTTACTACAAGAAGTTCGCTAATGGCGACCTGTGCGCCTGTATGCCTCTATCTCTCGGCCACGAGTCGTCGGGCACTGTGGTCGCCATCGGCCCCCAGGTGACTGGTTTCGGCATCGGTGACCGGGTCGCGCTCGAAGTCGGCATCCCTTGCGGTCAGTGCGGCATCTGCCGCAAGGGCAGGTATAACCTATGCAAGCGCATGAGGTTCAGGAGTAGTGCCAAATCAGTGCCGCATTTTCAGGGCACGTTACAGGAGCGGATAAATCATCCTGCTGTGTGGTGTCACAAGTATGTTCCCTCTTCCACTCTTGGCACGGGAACGATGCTAACAAGTCACAGGCTGCCTGACAACATATCGTTTGATGCCGCTGCCCTCCTCGAGCCGCTCTCCGTCGCTATCCATGCGGTCAACCGGGCACAACCAACCCCTGGCTCGACGGCGTTGGTAATCGGGGCCGGCGCCGTCGGTCTCCTAACCGCAGCAATGGCGAGGCAATCCGGCTGTTCGACGGTCACCATTGCCGATGTCGACCAAGGTCGTGTTGACTTTGCCATCGCCAAGGGCTTTGCAACGCATGGCTATGTCGTCGAGAGACCGCCCCACGGCTCCCCGAACTGCTCCCCATTATACAGTCCCAGCAGCTCTGGCACCTCAACCCCCCTGGGCGGCGTCATGACGCCCGCGAGCACGCTCTCCATGCAAAGCCAATTCGACTACGCCAAGTCCCTCGCCGCCGACATGCTCTCCTTGACGAGCACCTCTAACCCGGCGTTTGTCGACAGCGACGAGGACGACGGCGTCGACGTCACGTTTGAGTGCACCGGCAAAGAGGTGTGCATGCACACGTCCCTCTACGCCACCCGCGCCGGCGGCAAGGTCATCATGGTCGGCATGGGCACCCCCGTCCAGACGCTGCCCATGTCGGTCGCCCACCTGCGCGAGATTGACATCTTGGGCATCTTCCGCTACGCCAACACCTACGCGACGGGGATCAGGCTGCTGTGTGCCCGTGACAGGGCGGCAAAGGCGGGCGCCGCGGCGGGGCTGGTCCTGCCGTGCTTGGACGACATGGTCACGCATCGGTTCAAGGGGCTAGAGAATGCCCATCGGGCGTTTGAGTTGGCGAGTCGGACGGTAGACGAGGAGGGGAATTTAGTGTTGAAGGTTGTGATTGAGGCTTGATTAAGTCTTGTGTCTAGGGATTCCGTGATGACCTGCGGTTCTGTTTCTCTCCCTCTCTCCCTCTCTTTCTTTCTCTCTTCTTCTTTTTTTTTGGACTTTCATGTTTCATCAAGCAAGCAAGCAAGTAAGCAACAGTTATAGACTGGATGGATGGGTGGACTGGGTTGGTTAATGACGGGCGGGTCTGGGCAATTGGGCTGGTCATTGAATTTTGTTTTCTGGTTATGTTTTTTGTTAGAGCGCAAGTCTCATGGGACGCACCTAAAGAGTTATTGGGTTATAGACAATGAATGGGTACTGGCAGGCTTCCGATTAAATTTTTTTTTTCTTGGGGAGGTTTTGGTTACTCTGCTTGATATTTACTCTCTCTAGTTCTCTTAGTCACGATGATATGCTTTTGGCTGATAGCGTAAACTGGGGTTTGAGGCGGTGAGTGTCGGGTGTTGGCGCGGTTTGAGCGAGAGAAGAAGACATGGGAGAAAGTGTATATGCATGGGTATCACAACGAAGATTTAGATGCTTCAGCAGGTATTTTATATTCAAAGAGCGTTCGCTGCTTTATCCTCATCCGATGGGCTTGGTGGGAGTGTGTCTGAGAATGATGGACGCCCTTCACGCTGCGTAATCAAACGACAAACCCACCTTATCTACGCTCACAGAGCAAGACAGACACGTCAAAGCACGACTCATGGCACACAGTAGATGGCCATGGGCTGATTGAGATACCCCTCAAGAGATGTGGGTGTTATTGTCGTCACTCTCTCCCTTTACGGCAGCAATGTCTTAGTTACTGCAGTCTACTCTCTAGATCCACGCCCAATCATCCATCTAATGCAGCAGGCAGACCTCTTGTTTTTTTGGCAAAAGGCTGCTGATTGCTTTTGCTGAGACCAATATGAAAGTGTGTGATTAGAGCACAACCGCTCTCCAACGCCGAAACAAAGATAATGTCAAAAGTCACCCCTCACGCCACCCGTGCAAGAATGCAACTCCTCCTATTTCGTTCCGTAAAAAAAAAAAATTCATAAATGGTCATCATTCCATGCTTGATTCCACAGCCGAGGCTGGAAATATCCTACTCTCCGAATCCTTCGGATCCAGGTCCATATTCTCCCGTAGGATAGCCTTGGTCGTACTGGGCGCCACCGGAGCCACCTGGCCTGCCCTGGCGTGTGTGTCGCGCTGACTCGACGACGTGGAACTTCTTGCCTGCCTCTCGCACTTCGTTCACGCTGGTGACGAGGTCCGAGATCATCGAGATCAGGTTGACATCGTTTGTCTCGCGCTGGATTTCGCGCTCCAGCGTGGCTTGCTCGGCGGGCGCGACCAAGTCGGCGTTGGCGACGAGAGCCTGAATGTGTCGAAGGATGGTGTTGGACGGAATGGTGTATTGCCCGTTGGAGGCGCGGGCGAGGTCGGCGGCTTCCGAAGTAATTTGGTTCCCCGCTGTAAAGTCGGGAGGGAGGCGTTGGAGGTAGGCAATGACGAGTGAAAGCCGGGATTTCATCATCTTGATGGCGTTGTATTTGGCCTGTAGGGTCGACATGTACTCGGCCTCGGCGCGGGTGAGGTTGGCATCCGGGTTTGCTGCGGGCTGATCGGTAGAAGTGGTGGGTGCGTCCTTCTTGGATTTGCTGCTTCCTTCATAGGCAACCGCCCTACGCTTGCCCTTGCCGTCGTCGACTGCGATCTTTTTATCAAATTGCTCGAGGATGTGTTTTTCGGTGCTATCTACTGTTGCGTTGGCGCCGCCCTCGCGAATGAACTGCATGGCAATCATTTCGGCCTCGCCAGTGTCTGTGGTATAAGGGAGTTTGCGGAAGCGGAGGACCATCTTCGTGGCGGTCTCTGCGTCCTTCATCTCCTTGTCTTCACCCTCGTCTTCCTTGCTGTCCTCCGCCTCCATATTGGTCTCGTATATTGTAATCGGCAGAGGGTCTCCGGAGGCGGGGGCCAGCAAGTCTTCAAGATGTAGGCCAAGCAGGACGGCCGACTCGTTGTAGGCGCTGATCTGGCGGTGGATGGGGAGGTGGAGGGCGGCGGGGCCAGTCTTGTGCACCAGTGAATACCAACCGACAAGGTCGAGGGGGGGGCTCTTGTGGACGAGTTTCACTGACTATATTAGCTGGGTCATGCCGCCGAAAGGACCGGGGGACCACCAACTCTGCTCCAACCGCTTCCTAAACCACTCCTGGTCGAGCTCGTAAGAGCCGTCGGCATTCTTGGCGGACTTGCAGCTGAAGCTGTGCTCTATGGTAATCTCGCGGCCATTTTGCTGGCCTAGCAGAGCGCCCACAACGGCACCTTTGAGTCCTCGTTGGTATCCGCGCACAATATAGTCAGAGATCTCGAGGATGGGCAACGGGTGCAGCACGACCTGCAGGCCCGAGTCGGACGCCTTTTGGGTCGACAGCAGCTCGTTTGCTGCTTGGCCGGCCATGTTGCCTTGGAAGCTGATGTTTGTGTTGGGGCTGACGGGATCGACTTGACAGGGGGGAAGACTGCAATTCGAAGCTTCTTTGTATCGATGGTTGTTGGGGCGAAATGTTTGTGGTCGTAGGAGGGTCGCGGGGTTGGAGGTCGGTTGACAAGGCAGAAGTGCAGCCTTGCCCCGCCGGAGCTTGTTGTTCAAAGGGCAGCAGTTGGTGAGAGCTGTTGACAGCTGGAAATGTGGAATATGGCAGCTGGTAGCCGAAGGGAATGTTTTTGTTTTACGGGGAAGTGACGACCCCCCTGAGCTCACACCAAAATTCACCAGTTGTGCACCAAATTTTACTGCGGTCACAGCAATTGAGGCCCATTGGTGCTTAATTGCTCTCAGAGTTGGATTGTCCGGCTTGGAAAGACATTCTTCTGTTTGTGTACCTTATGGCTTGAATGAAGAGCGCAACACGGGCTGGTTTCCGATGCACCCCCCCACAATGTTGCGCTTTGTGCTTCATGCTCATAAGCGCAAATGGCTGCCTTTTTGACCCTTTCTGTTCCTATCCTTGCACGATGTCTCCGGGCCAGGATTTGCGCTGTGTGATTTTTTCCTTCATGTGTGCAAGGAAAGTAAGAAAGGCTGTAGAGCGCTGATCACCACCAGGATTCCTCTCACACCCCCCAGCTCGGTAAGTATAAAGCTGAGCTGACCGGGCAAGTGACGGCAATCCCTTTGACAGCTCAGGATTATAACACCCCGCATTTCACATCTCTGGCCGCTTGATCATGATCATGTCTTCATCCATACCCATACTGCAATGCGGTTCCTGGCCACTTCATCCTGAATCAACATGTCTAGGGACATCCAGAAGGAGGAGTCTGTCCAACCGCCATCACGCAGCGTGGAGCAACCAACCAACCAAGCGGCGCTCATCAAAAGACCTTCCGCCGACAACGACGAAATCCAATTCATCTCGGCGAAGCCAGTCAAGAAGAGGAGACTAACGGAGCAGCCACCCTCCCAGATGGCCCAGGGACTAATGCCACCACCTCCTCCACCTCCTCCTCCACCACCTCCACCATCAAGACAGAAAACACCCGTCTCATCTCAGTGCGCGTCAGCCGACCGTTGCCGCAGCCTGTCTAATATCGGCCAGACCAAAGGCCCTGTCTCTGATTCGGCGCTCGAGAGCCGAGGAACATCGCTCCCAGTCCTTGAGAGTTTCGCCTTTCCGCAGTCGTTCCCTCCGATTCCAGCCCAGCCGACTCGGCCGTCGGTCGCCATATCTCCCAAGCAGCTTCCGCAAACTGTTCCAGCGCGCCCTGAAGCTGACGGAAACACGAACCAGCCTCTGGCACCTGCACCAACCTCCGCCCCGCAAAATTCGGTGACACTTGACCAGATATCCTGCCTCGATTTCAATGGTGTGTCTACGAATACCCCTGGGTTTGATGTGAGCCAAGTCTTTTCCGCTGATTGCGGCCTCATGGGAAGCCTTGGGATGGGCAACGTGGGCACCTCAGTGCCAGCGGCCCCAATCAACCCGCTGGGCTCCCACAGCTCCATTCCCTTCACCATGTACTCAACTGGAAATATTGTTCCGATGCCTCAAGTGCACGGTGGGGATCAGCTTCCAGCACCATTCGCGAGCGGCCCTATACAACACTATGAAGCGCACTTTTCCGACCAAATTCCCGTTACCCAGGGGCTATACCCAGTGAATCCTCAGCACTCACAAGTTCAGCTTCATGGAGGAAACATGGCGCTCGCTCGCTCTCCTTCCCCGGCAGCTGGCGTCAAACCACCTTGCCTCCACTGCGCACGAATCCGACAAGAGAAAATCTGGCGCCAGACCCAAGGGTCTTCTCTTCCCCCGGCCACCCAGCAACACGACAGCCGCCATCTGCCATCGCCGGGTTCTGCTCAGCCAGCACCAATGTCTCGGTCAACTCAGGGTTTTGAGAAGCCAGCAAATGCCCAAGGAAAGCGCCAGCACCAGCACCAACACCAGCACCAGCACCAACATCACTCGGTCTCAGAGTTTCCTACTAGCGCCGTGCCCTCCACTGCAACTCGCCCCAGCCGTGCGCCCGGCCAAACGCTGCTACAGGATATCGCTCAGACTGTCAAGACGACCTTTCCTTATTCCCAGGTTGCAGCTCGGCACGGCGTAGCCCCGGCCAAAGTGATTGAGGTGGTTTCTAACACGGTTATAAACCCGCTACTGCGCGATGCTGGTTGGCCTTCTAGAACAAGATAAAAGAGGTTAGTGAAGGAGAGCATGTTTTGGATGGGATCGTGTTGGAGAAGGTGCACTCGCACCGAGTTGTTGGATTGCGTTTGCCTTGCTGGGTAGCTACCGCATCTTTACGTCCTTGAGAGATCAGGCTGGGCAATGCCGCAATGGACAGATAGACTGGGACATGAATAAATCAAAACCATGGTACTCTGTATTTCCCGTCTTGGGAGGGGGAAAAATAAAAGAAATAAAAAAAAAAAAGAAAAGAAAAGAGAGATCATGTTGTTGGAATACAAGAGCGCCGCGGACAAACAGTGCTATCGCTTTGTTGTGACATGCATGCATTTACAGAGACTGCTCGCAGCCAACAATGTTGTTGATTGTGCCTTCCTTGACGGGATCCCCGGCCACACTCTTCGTCTTATAGCGGACAGGCAAGAGCAATGCAGTTCTGTGATACCTCTACCCAGTGGGGTTCAGACGCGTCAACTCTCACATTTTCCTCCTCCTTTTACAATTCATCCCTCTTGAAAAGGAAGTCAACCCGCAACAGTCGCCCCAAGACAGGTCAGCCCCAGATCAGACATGGCAAAATCCTAAATCGCCATCATGATGATGAGGCGGGACGGGACTGGATCTTATGCATAGTATTCACGATCCGCACGCCCCGTTGTCACAATCGAGCACGCAAGGCTGAGTGAAGCTCAGGTATGGTATGTATGGTGATGGAACTTTCATCACCGAAGACCCTAGCCCGGGAGGCGTCGCCGGCCAAGACAATCGCCGCCCCTCGGCTCCGGCAAACGCGTGCATCAAGAAGCGGCCTTGGCGTCGCCTGAGCGGCCGAAAGTGCCCACGGCGACAGGGATTGGGGCCGTTGCGTCACCGACATCCCAATCCCCCCACGGCGGAACCAGGGCTCGAGCAGGGGAACCAGTGGATTCCCATCAAGCGCAGGGTGGGCTGCGGGGCAAATCCAGGGCGGCTTCTCCTGTGTAGCATCATAGCCTTGGTTGATGTCGCCATCATCCTTCTGCAATCTGCATAATGTATGTGCGCGCAGCTGGAGGAAGGACGGAGGAAGCGGTTGCTCAGCTGCATCCCGCATCCTTGCTGCATCCTCACTTGCGTACTTGCTCAACTCGGGAGTGATCGTCATCATGTGTGTGTCCTCGAGGCGCCGGCAGCGCGGCACACTTGTTCCCACTTACGTGCTCCGTCCAAGAGTGTTTTAAATTTTCCAGACCCTGTCGCCCCAGGACTCCTCTTCCCAGTCCACTGGCAGATCCTCGCTTTCGGAGATCTTCCCCAGTCGGATCTCTCCGAGCATAGCTTATTACTGTCCGTCTATATCAACGCCCGCCCGCCCCCGAAACACCGTCCCGGTGTTTGTACCCGGGGAACAGGCCTGTCGACAGTCCTTTGATCTATAAAGCTGCAGACTAGTCGACAATCACGCCCATGACCTTTGTTGTCGAGTTCTTCTCTCTCCTTCTCAAGCAAATCCACTGAGCGTAGTGGCGAGTTGTCTCGTGTCATCACACCGCCTGAGCACAACCGAGCTACAGCTGCAGTAACAACTACAATGGCATCAACAGCCGTAGACGTCGAGGGAGGCCGACGCTCTGCGTCCCTCAAGGAGACGCGCGGAAGCGGAAGCGGCGCTGAGAAGGGCACCATTCCCGGCAATGACTCGCCCGAGAACGTCTCGGTGCGCAGCATCCCCGGTGATCACACGCACCGGACACTCAAATCGCGCCATATCCAATTGATCGGTAGGTCACCCCCCTTAAGCCGGGTTGACTCGTTGCTGACCATCGTTTAGGCATTGGAGGGACCATCGGCACCGCCCTGTACGTCCAGATTGGCAGGGGACTGCTCAATGGCGGGCCGGGGAGTTTATTCATCGCCTTTACCATCTGGTGCTCCTTCATCCTGGCCGTCACGCTCTGCATGGCCGAGATGGTGACCTACCTGCCCATCTCGTCGCCCTTCATCCGGTTTGCCGGCCGCTGGGTCGACGAGGCCTTCGGCTTTGCCGCGGGCTGGAACTTTTTCATCTTCGAGGCCGCCATGGTCCCCTTCGAGATCACCGCCTGCAACGTCATCATCCACTACTGGAGCGACGCCGTGCCGGCAGGAGGCATCATTGCCATCACCATCGTTCTCTACGGGTCAGTTTTTCAGCCTCCCCTTCCCCCCTTGCTCTCGCCCTTGCTCTCGCCCTCCTCGCTCACCCCTTGTTTCCCCCAACAAGTTTAATCAACGTCCTCGCGGTACGATGGTACGGCGAAGTCGAGTTCTGGGCGGCCCTGGGCAAGATGCTGCTCATCATCGCCCTCCTCATCTTCACCTTCATCGTCATGCTCGGCGGCAACCCGCTCGGCGACCGCTTCGGCTTCCGCTACTGGCGCGAGCCTGGCGCCTTTGTCGAGCTCTACCACGCCGGCGACCTCGGCCGCTTCCTGGGCTTCCTCCAGTGCCTCATCCAGGCCTCCTTCACCATCGCGGGGCCCGACTACGTCTCCATGGCGGCCGGCGAGGCCGAAAACCCGCGCGTGGTGATGCCGCGCGCCTTCAACGCCGTCTTCTACCGGCTGACGACGTTTTTCATCCTGGGCTCGCTGGCGGTGGGCATTCTGGTGCCGTACAACGACGAGGAGATGAAGGCGGCGTTTTCGAGCAACGCGCCCGGCGCGGCGGCGTCGCCGTACGTCGTGGCCATGAACCGGCTGCAGATCCGCGTCCTGCCGGACATTGTCAACGCCATGGTGCTCACGGCGGCCTTCTCGGCGGGGAACAGCTACGTCTACTGCGCGTCGCGCTCGCTGTACGGGATGGCGCTCGAGGGGAAGGCGCCCCGGCTGTTTCTGCGGTGCACGCGCAACGGCGTGCCGATCTATGCCGTGGGCTTGGTGCTGCTGATTGCGCTGCTGGCGTTCCTGCAGGTGTCCAACGACGCGGCCATCGTGCTGCAGTGGTTTGTGAGCTTGGTCACGGCCAGCCAGCTGATCAACTTCAGCGTCATGGCCGCCACGTACCTGCGGTTCTATGCGGCGCTCAAGGCGCAGGGCATCGACCGGAGGACGCTGCCGTACCGCGCCATGCTGCAGCCGTATGCGGCGTGGTATGCGCTCGCGGGCTGTTTTGTCATGACCTTTGTCGGTGGTTATACCGTGTTTCTGCCGGGAAAGTGGGATATTCCTACTTTTTTGTTCTCGTGAGTTCCATCCGCGTCCCCAAGAGGGTGGTCAAGTGGTGCCGGGTTGGAGGAGATGCTGACACCGAGTAACAGCTACACCATGATTGGCATCTGCCCTCTGTTCTATGTTGGCTGGAAAGTCCTCAAAAAGACAAAGATCCTCAGCGCCCACGAGATTGATCTGCAAAAGAATATGGACGAGATTGCTGATTACGAGCGCAGCTATGTGCCCAATCCGCCCAAGTAAGTCTGGCAAATAAACCAACACCCCTTGATTGGATGTCCGCTCACATGCTCCAGAAACTCTTTCGACAGGCTCCTAGACTGGATATTTGGATAGAGAAGGCGGGGCCACCCAGAATACCACTCAGACCTTGACGATGACATGGCTTACGGAACAGGGAGATATAGATATATACCCCAATACACATCACTTGGAAATAGACTTGCTGGATTCTGGCACGTTCCCCAAACATGGTATCTTGATCACGTCCGTGGACTCCTCAAAAACCCAACAACACCCCCGCAATACCCGACCAGATCATCCAATCTCTCCCTCTCCCGGGCCTGGTGCTCTTTCCACTTTCCAAGCGCTTCCAGTAATGACTCGTTCGCCATGACAAGGTCAAAATGTAGCCGCAAGAACACCGTCATCCACGCTTGCGTCAGCTCGTAGTCACGTCTTGCCACCAGCTGGCTCGTCAGCGCCCGGATAAAGTGCAGTAGCTCGTTGGAAGCATCATCGCCGTCGCCCATAGAGAGTGAGCGTAGTTCTAGATCGGCGGCCGAGGGTCCCAGTGATTTGAGGTGTTCTAGGAAGTCGGTGTCTGCCAAGATTGTTAAGTCTGATTCTTCGGAGCGTTAATGGGGAACAGTAAAAAAGGGCTTACAGTCTCCTGACGCGCCGCAGACAAGCAACTTGGACGTGAGCGCCTGCTGGTTCCGTGTCCGATCAAGTTGTGTTAACCTCGACACGCTGCTGCCTTCTGCATCTTCCGGTTTGGTCCCGTCTGCCGCAGGTAAAAGCGAGTTGGGCCCGCCGACAGATGGGAGGAAAAACGGCGCCTTCTCGGGCGCCTTGGGCGCTTCCTTGGGTTTGTTCCGCGCCTTGATCAGGTCAATGTGTAGCAGCGTCTGCCAGCGGCTCTTGGGCACCAGGCTGAGCGTCATCATGTCGGCGCTAAGCTGGTCGAGCACTGGCGCAGTCACGCCGTCACCTTCTTCTGCCTGCTCTTCGCTGTCAGCTTCAAAGGCGGCTTCGATCAGGCCCTGGCCACCTTCGCCTGAGGTTGTCGGTGCCGAGATTGCGCCTATCTCCTTGTCCGAAATCTGCCGCGTGGGTACGTGCTTGAAAAGTGTCCGGTTGGTCCAGAGCTGCACACCGAGATCGCCCTCGACGGCGCCGGCCAAGTACTCGCCTGTTGCGGAGAAGGCAAGCGCCGTGCACGGCTTTTCCAAGCGGAACGCGTCGATCAGGTGGCTCGTCGGGAGGTCCCAGACGCGAATGATCGAGTCCTGTGATGCGGCAACGATCCATCTGCCGTCGTTGGAGAAACAAAAGTCGTTAATGTCGCCGCGGCAGCCCCAAAACTCACGGATGGTCTGTTTTGTTTCAACGTCGACGACCCGGATGGAGTGGTCGTCGCAGGCAAATGCGATGAGGTCGTTGCCCGCGTGGTAGCGACAGGCCGTGATTTTTGTCATGGGCGCCCAGTCAATCTCGTCAACCAGGTTGCCGGTGACGAAGTCCCAGAACTTGATCTTGCCGTCTAGCGAGCAGGAGATGGCGGTTCGGTTGAGCGAGTCGACAACAATTCCTGTCACCGCTTTCGTATGCCGCCCGGTGCCCGGCGCGAATACTGCCTTAGACCGTGTCTGCAGCTTGTTTACTTCGTCTAGTGTCTTGAGCTGCTGCATTTTCAGTTGACGCAGTTGCGCCGGAGTAAGCCGTGAGGGGAAGCGCTGCCGGTGCCGCCCGGATTGCAGGTTGAACGCGTCAATACTGCCCCCCGCTGAGCCGACCAGAGCGAAGCTGCCACACGAGCTGATGGCGACCGTTGATACACTTTCTCCGTCACCCGTTTTGAACGCCCACCGGCCAGCTCGCTTCCTGCCCCAGAACCAGGTCCGCGCCCAGGGATCGTCTTTGTGAGCCGTGACAACACTCTCCCACCCGGTCATGGCGCTGAGTTCAGCACTTGTGAGCTTCTTCTTGTCATTGCCCTTGTCCCAGATCATCTGCTTCCCTGGCATGGCACCGATGCCGCCATCCCGATTTAGTGAGGAGGCCATGCATGTGATTTCCGGCGCCTTGAGATCGTCCAAAGTGGTTGTTGGGCCATGCGAAAGCGACGAGCCGGCCAGGAGACCGATTTTTCTGGCCTTCTTGCGGATGGCGCCCTGGCTCAGCTCGGCACTCTGTCCGTCACGACGCAGGCTCCATCCCCACAGACTCCTGTCGCGGCCACCGCTGAGCAGCCACTTGTTGCCACCCTCGGCGCCGTCGAAGTCTGAAGGCAAGAATTGCAAACAGCGTACTGGGGCGGCATGTCCACTGCGCATGTGTAGAATGCGAGGAACGGGCGAGAAGGGCGACTCATCAAAGATCCACGACTTGAGTGAGTTATCGAGGCCGCTGGTGACGATGACGGGCTGCCCCGGTAGAAACTCGACTTTGCTGATCCCACCACGAACGTCCTTGTTGTGAGACGGGGGATTGTGGGCGCTCCGGAGAACACCCATTATTCTCCCTCCCTTGTTAAGATCCCAGAAGGTAACATCTCCTCCAACGCTCGTGACCGTAGCCATGACGCCGTCCTTCCTGCCGTCCTGGCCCGCTCCCTGACCATCACTCCGGAACGAGATGCACGTCACCGGAGCATCGTCGGTCCCGGCATTCAACCGGAGGACGGGCTTGTCGGTAAGCACGTTTTGGAGGACGAGCGGCCCTTCAGAGTAGGCGATGGCAAGCAACGACAGAGCAGGGGAGGGCTGCAGGCAGGTAACGGCGCCGCAGTCGGGGCCTGGCGGAAGGATGGTGTAAATCAGCTTGGCCGTGCTGACGTTCCAGATCTCCACCCAGCCATCTCTCCTGCCGACGAAAATCTTGTTGAGGAAGGTGGGCATGTTGCAGATGCCCCCCGTGATTTCATTGTCGCCCTTCTTGGCGGCCGCGGTGAAGATGGTGGTGTAGTGCTCCAGGGTTGCCGACTTCCACACCTCTATCCTCGTCTGCGCGCATGCGACAATCCATGAACCAAAGATAAGAATCTGCTTGATGGGCTGGTCTAAGTCCGGGGGGAGCTGGAGCTCGGCAGCTTTCTTGCCGCGCTGGAAGGCCCAGAGGCCCTGAGGCTCGCCATGACGCGGGTCGCCCCAGGCAGCAAACACCTTTTCCTTCCAGGCATAAGTGGCTGTGATGTCGGCGGGTGTCTGGGGGCGGGTGACAAAGACAAGATTCAGGCCGCGCTTGAGATCGTATGTCTGCAGCGCACGGCCGACCGAGGTGGTGATCTGGAAGGTTGTCTTGCCGAGGGGGATCGAAGCAAACGGAACGCCGGTGGGAGAAACTAAGCCAATGGTCTAAGACTGTCAGGCCCATGCCTCGCCCAACACACATTCAACGATCAAACAGCTGTTGCGAGTGGAAAGTTCTTACCCGGAAGGGCGCAAAGATGGCCGAGCCTCGTTTGGCGGCCGAGGGCGTTTTGACGAGGGCATCGACCCTTTGGCGCTTCGTCGACGGCCCATCTGGTTCTGAATGAGGCATTGTGTCGCGGGACAGCTTGCAACCTCGACCAATGGCATCCGCGGTCCTCTTCTGTCCTCTTCTGTCCTCTGCTGTCCTCTGCTGTGTGGGTTGCTGGCGATGCGACTTGCTCCGGTTCCGAAACTTTTTGGCAGCCTCACCCCAAAGTTGCAGGCAAAGCAAGCCCCCACCAAAAAAACTTCAGCCACACTTTTGCTTAGACCCACCCACAGCCGGCTGTCAATCGCCGAACACCGACCCTCAACTGCAGATGGGCCCGCATCCGATGGCCGGACCCCCCTTCCCGTCGGCACACATGCCAAATACAAGGCCGCATTCTGACCGCCTTTACGATTCCGATAAAGAGATGCTTCTGGCCTATGGGCGCTCGACATCTCAGTTCGCCCAAAACGGCTGCATGTCACGCGACCACTTTCCTGCTGTCCAACATGGCACCACTCAGAGATTCTGACAGTGTCTGACAGTGTCTGAGATGAAGCAGTGAGAAGGAATGGGCTGCAAAATGTCTCAGTCTCAAAAATAAACACCATGCTCAATGTCTGGGTGTGGGTGTGGATGTGTCGAACAAGGTGTGTCGCTTTGTTGGGAATCTCAAAAAGTGAGGGCGATATAGCTCGTACTGGATGTACCGACTTGCCTGCCGGGCCTGTTGGCTTGTGCTTGTCTTGTCTGGCGTCATACCACATGGAAGACGCCTGTGCCCCTCCCCCACCGCCAGGGAAAAAAATACCCCTGCCACGACACTAACCGCCCGTTCTGGCCCTGCGTTGGCCCATCAGTCCCGCCATTCAGCGTATCGACAACCTTGGCATAACCCGGATCAGCTCGACTCTCCGCCTTTCGGGCAAGCCGTCTCTGAGTCGATGACTTTGGCCGTCGGGGCGGTTCCTTGGCTAACCCGTTGAGCCGCGTGGCAGCTAATTGCCTGGTTTTATTTAATTTTCGATTTTTTTTTTCTTTTTTTCCTTCACGTGGAAATTCTGGATCTGGGGAATGCCCTGCGTCTTTGTAAATCTGCACCGTCCATGTTGCCACCGGTGCCCACAACCCACCACGAGCCCCTGAACCGACATTGCAACACCCAAATGCGTTTGTCGTCGTAGCCAACGGCCACAGTACCAACAAAACTCCAGCTTGCGCCTGCATCTCGCCAGCTGTCGACGTCAGCTACCATGGACCCGAACTCTGGCGGTGGGAACCGAACAGCGGACATGAGCACCGACACGGCCTCGGCCGATGCGGGCCCTAGCAATGCCACAGCATTGTCCTTTTCGCCGCATGATACTGCAGAGAATGCGTCTTCCTTAACAATAGCAGCAGGAGCAGCAGGAGCAACAGCAGCGGGAGGAGGAGAAGGAGAAGTAGGAGGAGGAGCAGGAGAAGCAGGAGGAGGAGGAGGAGGAGGAGCGACGGCAGCACTGGGAAGTTCCCACTCTCGAAATTTGTCTGCCTCGTCCACGCTCTCCATCCACAAGAGCAAGCAGGTGGAGCCTAGCACCACAGAGGCCCAAGCAGAAAGGGCTGATGTGTCGATGCCCCCGCCGCAGCTTCCGCTGAAGAAAGAACCGACAGAGGCAGCCGCTGTGGGGGAAGCCCAAGGCGAACCGATCACGCCGGCATTTTCAACCCGAGATTTTGCAATTGAGCCCACCGATCTTGACGATCCGGACACGCCCCGCCTGCCTGTCCAGGCCGGTTCAAGTATCGAAGCAGCTCAGTACCGCGGTCTGCCAGATCCTGCTCTTCGAAGCGCCCGCAACTCAGTATCTGACTCTCTCGTCGCCAACCGCATGAGCATCAGCTCCTTGTACAGCCTCGCATCGGCCCGCGGTGTCCCGAGTTCAGCAGCCTCTGCCAACGGAAGCGATAATAGCAGCATCACCGGAGTTCAGATCCACAGGTCCGTATCGGGCATCATGGCCCCGAATGGTGGACACAAGTCCTCCGCTGCTGCGCAACCGGAATCGGGAGTATCCAACATGACAGTTACAACGGGCAGCCAGGGGTCACAGGGAGCACACCAGCTTGCACCCCGCGAGTCACACACGCAGCACCCGTGCGACATGGTCAAGAAACCGCAACAGGCGCAGCCGGGTCAGCCGCAGCAACAGGCCGGCACGAACACCACTCCGCGCACCCAGCTCACCAGATCCAGGAGCCGGGCGAAGCGCAGGTTCAGTGGGAGCACGGGGGCTAGCAGCCACCACAGCCCGAGCGGCGACCGCTCCGTGTCCAACCGGCCAGAGAAGGAAGAGCATAAGCCTGCTCCGTGGGGTGTAATTGGCGTGTGCGCGCTGGATGTCAAGGCGAGGAGCAAGCCCAGCCGAAATATTTTGAACCGGCTGATTCAGAACCGCGAGTTCGATGTCTGTGTTTTCGGGGACAAGGTTATTCTCGATGAGGGTCAGTTTCCTCTCTTTTGCTTTTCTTCCGCCCACGGCTGTGCTAATAGGTTACAGAAATTGAAAATTGGCCCATCTGGTATGGATCTACTATCTATCGACACACTGTGACCCCTACGAACTAACAGAAAAAACACAGTGACTACCTTATATCGTTTTACTCCGATGGTTTCCCCCTAGAGAAAGCCATTGCCTATGTCAAAGCCCGCAAACCCTTCTGCGTCAACGATGTACCTATGCAAAAGATTCTCTGGGACCGCCGTCTCTGCCTGCGCCTGCTCGACCGCATCGGCGTGCCCACACCTCAGCGCATCGAGGTGAACCGCGACGGAGGCCCCGGAATACTCACACCCGACATCTGCAAGTACATCCGGGATGTCAGCGGCATCGCCTTCGACCCGGTTGACTCCGAGGCCGAGAAGGCCAAGTCAGCATCCCCTCGAAAAGTGGAACTGCTCGACGGCGGCGACATCCTCTCCGTCGACGGCACCCTGATCAAGAAGCCATTCGTTGAAAAGCCGACAAGCGGTGAGGACCACAACATCATCATCTATTTCCCCTCGTCTGCCGGTGGCGGCGCCCGTAAGCTGTTCCGCAAGATTGGCAACAAGAGCAGCGAGTTCGTCGAGGACCTGACGGTGCCGCGGGCAATCACTCAGCCCGACGACAGCTTCATCTACGAGCGCTTTATGCAGATGGACAACGCCGAGGATGTCAAGGCGTATACGGTGGGCCCGGCCTACTGCCACGCTGAGACGAGAAAGTCGCCCGTGGTAGACGGTGTTGTGCGCAGGAACACGCACGGCAAAGAGGTGCGCTACGTGACGGCGCTGAGTAGCGAGGAGAAGGAGATTGCCAGCAAGATCAGCACCGCTTTTGGCCAGCGCGTGTGCGGCTTCGATTTTCTGCGCGCCGGTGGCAAAAGCTATGTCATTGACGTGAATGGATGGAGCTTCGTCAAGGACAACGACGACTACTACAATCACTGCGCCAGCATTCTCAAGGAGATCTTCATTAAGGAGAAGCTCCGCAGGGACGGCCGGACGCCTCCTATGCCATCGCCTGCGATTTCCGACGTGGACCCCATGTCGGTCCGCGCGAGCCACGCGAACAAGGAGAAGGATCACGCCTCGCAAGGCCGACCGAGCGTGGATAGGTCTATCCGAGAATCGCTCGTCGAGCCGCCGCCGCCAATCAAGTCTGAATCTACGCTCAGCAGCATGCCCGCCAGTCCGCTCGCTAGTCAATTCTCGGCCTGTTTGCAGGATAGCGTGCCGTCTACTGCGCCCTCAATCACGTCGGCTGCGCCGTCCATCATACCCGAGACCGCAATTCTTGACGAGCAGGAGCCTCCGCCGCCGCCGCCTCCAAAGCCCAGCTGGAAGCTCAAGGGCGTCGTGTCAGTCATTCGTCATGCGGACCGCACGCCCAAACAGAAATACAAGTTTACATTCCACACCGAGCCCTTCATCCAGCTACTCAGGGGCCACCAGGAAGAGGTCCTCCTTATTGGCGAGCCCGCCCTGGCGAGCGTGATTGACGCCGTGGACGTTGCCCTGGCAGCCGGTATTGAAGACCGGGCGAAGCTCAAGTCCCTGCGCAACGTCCTGATCAAGAAGGGCAGCTGGGCTGGCACCAAGGTGCAGATCAAGCCCATGTTCCGCAAGAAGGCCGACGCCAAGCGGTCCAAGGAGCAGAAGGAGCAGAAAGAACAGAAGGACACAACGGACGTCATCAAGGAAGAGTCTGTCATCCAGACTGACGAGGAAGCCGAGAAGAAAGACGGCGAGCAGACGCCTCGCAAGCCACCCAAGAGAACCGACTCGCTCTCCGGCGTCACCATGTCCAAGTTCACCGCCGCGGAGGAGAGCCTGGTACTCGACAAGCTGCAGCTCATTGTCAAATGGGGCGGTGAACCGACACACTCGGCCCGCTACCAGTCGCAGGAGCTCGGCGAAAACATGCGCAGCGACCTTGGGCTGATGAACCGCGAGGTGCTCGAGGAGGTGCACGTCTTCAGCAGCAGCGAGCGGCGCGTCGTGACGAGCGCTCAGATCTGGGCCGCTAGCTTCCTAAAGAAGAAGGACGTTGCCGAGGACTTCATAACCATCCGCAAGGACCTACTCGACGACTCCAACGCGGCCAAGGACGAGATGGACAAGGTCAAGAAGAAGCTTAAGGGCCTGCTGCGCAAGGGCAACGAACGGCCCCCGCAGTTCGCTTGGCCCGAGAACATGCCTGAGCCGTCCGAGGTGCAGACGCGCGTCGTCCAGCTGATGAACTTCCACCGCAAGGTGATGCACCACAACTATGCCAAGTTGTATAGCGGTGCCGTCAACTCGTTGAATGCCATCAACAACCCGAGCGCCGAGAAGGGCATCGCCGGCGAGGGGGGAGGAGGAGGGTCGTCGGCCGTGTCGCTGGCCTCGCTCGCGTCGGCCGGATCGCTGTCGCAGGTCAATTCTGTTAATAACATTCAGGCGCGGTGGTGCTGCGGCGAGGACGCAGAATTGTTCAAGGAACGCTGGGAGAAGCTGTTTGCCGAGTTCTGCGACGGCGAGAAGGTCGATCCTAGCAAGATCTCGGAGCTGTACGACACGATGAAGTTCGACGCGCTGCACAACCGGCAGTTTTTGGAGTGGGTGTTTACGCCGCCCAAGTCGATGCTCGAGGAGGAGTACGGCATTTCGTTGAATGGCAAGGAGGGCAAGACCACACCGACTGCCAAGGACACCGACGAGAAGGAGATCAGCGGGTCGGCGAAGGGCGAGGAGAGATCAGGGAGCACCTTGTCCGAGAAGATTGAAACCTCGGGCCACAAGGCGGTCAAGCGCATCTTCCGCCGCCGGTCGTTCCTCAACGGGCTGCGCAGCGGTGGAGAGGCTGAGCTGCCTGAAAAGTACTTCCATCTGTACAGAGGCAACAGTCAGACCAAGGCCAAGACAGACGCCCGCTTCGAGCCGCTGCGCGAGTTGTATCAGCTGGCGAAGGTGCTGTTTGACTTCATCTGCCCGCAGGAGTATGGCATTTCCGACAGTGAGAAGGTAAGCGCGCACCCATCTTCGGGTTGGTCGTGGCGGAGGATGATGAAGATGATGATGGTGATGGCTTACCGGTGTTTTCGTCTCTGATTTTGTAGCTCGAAATCGGTCTCCTGACCTCGCTCCCGCTGCTCAAGGAGATCGTGGAGGACCTCGAAGACATGCAGGCGTCGGACGAGGCCAAGTGCTTCATCTACTTCACCAAGGAGTCGCACATCTACACGCTGCTCAACTGCATCCTCGAGGGCGGGCTTGAGACCAAGATTAAGCGCGCCACCATCCCGGAGCTCGACTATCTCTCGCAGATCTCGTTTGAGCTGTACGAGATGCCGGCCAGCCCGCCCGTCGACCCCGAGGGCGGCCCGGCGTTCAACTATAGCATCAAGATCACCATCAGTCCCGGCTGTCACGTCTTTGACCCGCTTGATGTGCAGCTAGATAGTAGGCATTGCATCGGGTGTGCGCCGCGCCGGAGCTTGACCGCCCATGCGGACTGGAAGGTGGTGATTGAGACGCTGAGGGCCAAGTTTCACCAGTAAGTTTCTCTCCTTGTCCTAGTCCTGTCCTGACCTCGGACCGACCGACCGACCGACCGGTCAACCAGTAGCAGTGGTAGTGATTTAGTTGATCGTGAAGAGTGGATACTAATGTCTATGGCGCATTGCAGGGTGAAACTGCCCAAGACGTTCCTGGCTGTCAACCTCTCGGATGCGTTCACCTTTCAGGAGAAGCAGCAGGCCCAAAGCGAGAACGAGGGACTCGAGATGACGATATCTGCCGAGCAGGGCCATGAGCGGTTGGGTGGCGACCCGGTCGCCGCAGCGGCAGAGTCTGGCGAGGTGGCGGAGACGGATGCGGACACGCCCGTGGCTGCTCCAACCAAAGACATGCTGGCGACTCAGGCGACTCAGACGATTACATCGGAGGACGACCCGTTAAAGCCAGAGATCTCGGCTGAGACGATTACGTCGGCGGGGGACCCGCCGAAGCCAGAGGGTGAAGTGGAGCCGGCGAGAACGGATTGATGGGGTTGTCAAAGCCTAGCCAAGTCGGCCGAGGAAAGACCACGGCCCGATTCCCCAGTGCTCAACCGGTGTGGTTTTCGCCGTTGTATGGATCCAGGATCCCAGAAAATATCAGCCCAGAACAGCTTGGAGGAGCTGGCTGCCAAGGGATCGTGAAGTTGGCAGGCCGCGGATCTCGGTGATATTGGCATCCCGTCTTCGGCGTCAGCCATCTTGGTGTGGGTGTGGATTTCGATGACCTAGTGGGGAGGAAGTGGCTGCGCTCAGACTTTTGGTTGGTGGCGCGCTTCGTATTGTGCGAGGACATTGCGCTGCTCTTCACCGCCAGTTTTGTGTGTGTATTTTTTTTTTTCTTCTTTCCTTCTCCGTTCACGACAAGGCTGTGTTATGTATTAGTTAGGGGGGCATTCCGTGATGCCGGATGACCAGGGGTTGCAGGGTCTGGTCAAGTCAGAGCGTAGGCGGGATTTTCCACGGTTCGCTGGGGAACGGGAGAGGTTTAGGGGGGGTGGTTCCGGTGGGTTGACTATTGGGGGCAGGGTTATAGGACGGGCATGGTGGTTGCATGACATAGAGTACAGATTAGAGTGATAAACAAGTGGGCTGTGTGATAGACCGGATGTGCGGGAGCAAAAATAAAAGAGAAAGATCGGATCAAAAGAGATAATGTGATCGGTTGTCAAGTGGGTGGGTGATCTTTGGTTCCGGTTTCGCGGAAAACCGTTAGATGCGGGACGGCCCTGCGACGCCCTCGATATAGGATTGGTCCGCACAACCTTGATGGGGGTTTAGGGGTGACTGTTATGGTTGCTGGCCTCGGTGGATACATCTGGGGAGCGGGATGGGATGCGCGCATGGTCAGTGGAATGGCAGTTGAGAATATCCTGCGAGTGACTCGTCCCTATCTTCTGTGGTTGTTGTTCCCATTGAGAAAGCTAAGCGAGCCAGCGAGCAGTCGGTGCAAGCGGGGGCGCTGTACTGTAGATCCGAGTCCATGGGCGAGCGCCGTAGTTAGCGGCTCGCTTGTGGGCTTCGGCTAGCGAACATCAAGCCTAATGCGCCCTCGCGAAGCGTAGGCGAGATGTTGCTTTCGGCAATCACGGGGATTCGCTCCACTAGATTTTGACACTTCTCGGCGCCGTCGGCGTAACCTTGAGCTCTATGGTGACATCACCCATGACCGACGTTGGCTTGGCTGCCATGAGCATTCAGTGCACCGTCTGTATGTAAGAACGGGTCTGAAGTGTGGGGGGGTGTGGGAGCCGGCCCGGGTGGGCAGACTGCCGTTGGGACTTTCTCCGGTTCCCTGCAGTCTGTCAGCCTGGTATGCGCATGGGTATGAGAGGCCATCCAAATTGTATGGTGCACTGGTTCGGCCGGGTGGAGGAGGTAAGGAGGATGAGGTGGTGGTGTGACCAGAAAAGCCCCCCTTGACATGATCTGCCCCAGGGCTGTCACAGTCCAAGCGCTCAATGGTGCTGCGCTCGATCTGAGCGAGGATTAGGAAAGCGACGATTGCAGGGCCAAATGCAAGGCTGATCTCGGGAGTAGACGGGCCTGGGGTCCTAAAAATTTGGAATTGCCGCAAGCTCCGGTAGGGGCAAAAAGGATGGCAGGCCCGCGTAGTGTGTAGATCTCGAATGTTGCTCAAAATGGTCTCTCGGCACTCAACAGTCGGCAGGGGTCCCGTAACCCAGCCGCTCGGAAGCGCAACCGTTCATGGGTTCAGGCAGATGGTTGATATCAACGTAACCAGGGACAGGGAAATGCCCACGCGGCAAACCCTGTATGCCAGGTCAGGTAAGTTGGGCTTTTGACATGTGCGGCCCTGTCCAACGCCTGAACGCGGCAGCCCATGATGCTTTGCTCAATTTCCAGGTCATTGAACTCGCTACCACGTCCCGCCACTGACAGCCCAACTACGTAGTTGACATGGTTGCTGAGGTTTAAAGAATACCTCCAGACTTGATTCCTCATGGACCAGATCGTCGCGGACGGAGTGATTCCCTCTCTGGGCTGCAAGAGCGAGCGGATATATTGATGCTTGTCCGGTGTCCACCAGGCTGAAACCAGCGCTGGGTCAGAGACAGCTTTGGCGGTTCTGTGCGCGCGCGACGACGGGTGATCGCCGGGATGTAATGATAAAAATGTGCCGGCTGGAAAGAGATAACATCAATATGCCGGCCAGAGCACGCTGGATGATGAGCATTTAATCCCAGGCTATTAACTGTCGATTGTGGCCTGTCGGCCGGCCATACCATGGTACCAGCTTCGGCAGTTTCGAGCGGTGGTTGTAAATGGCTCGGTCGGTCTGTTCCGGAACCGGAGATTGACGGTGTAGTTGATCTTCTTGGGTGGTTTGCTCACCGGCTTCCTGTTGAAGGCTTTGATGCGAGAAGACCCTCGATGTCGTTGTCGTTTGACGCATAGACCCGCGCCCATGCATGAGGTCGCCAGGGGCGGCCGCATGTGTCGGAAGTCAGCAGGGAACCAGGAATGTCCCCAATTGGCCAGAGTATGGCCGCATGTTGGGCTGCAGACGGGAGGATGATCGGCTGCGGGCGCGTTGAAACGCAGGGCGAACGGCCATGGATAGGACTATGATGTCGTTGATGTTGTCGCCGTTGTTTGCCCCGTGCCCCGTAGGGGGACACAGTAATCAAGACCTGTACCCTCCCGAGGAGTCCACATTCACCGCCTTCTGAGCGCCAATGCCGGCGTCTCAGAAATGTTTGAATGTCTAGCGTTGTCGACCCGGGGACCGCACGCGGCGAGGTTCAACCAAGATCAGACGAAATGCTCAGCGATCAGAAGGGCGCCAGAAGGCTCATCGAAGCTGAAACCCCCTGCTTGTTCTGCTCGGCGGCGCCGTTGGCATGAACGAGACCCGCTGTCAGCCTCCGCAGAAGTTCCCCAGAAAGTTCTTTGCCCGGGCTCGGCATGGATTGATCCATCAGGCAGCCCAGATGAGCTGGGAACAGCGAAGAGGATTCACGCGCAGGGCTGTCGAATCAGGCTTCCACTGCAAGTTCCATGAGCCTCACTCAGAGTGGACGTGGGTCAGGCAGGGCCTGCAGCCCCCCGACGTATGTGCTCGGACGCCCTTCCTGGACGGTATTGTAGCCCGATGGGGACATGATCTGACAAAAACAGACGGCCCAAATTACCGTGTCGGCGGTGGCGCGAAAGAGACGTTGTCGAAAGGAAACAGAGGATTGCGCCTCTTCTGAAACTGGGAGCTAATCAGGCCACGGTCACCGGGATACAGGCGAAAATCCCGCCAAAAACCGTTGCAGGTCGTGGCTGCGGGCCTAAGCGCTGCGGCACAGCAAAACGTGGGATGAGGGGTTGGAGGGGCAGCAGCGCGGGGGTCGAACGATTGCCTTGGGATCGGGAGAAGACAGGTTCGGGCTATGGCAGAACACGCTGGAGCCTAAGGTGCCTAATTCCTCCTTCTTGCCAAACGCAGCAAGCTGAATTTCGATGCCCCGCCGCAACGCTCGCTGCCTTGGCTTGCCAGGGAAATCGCGATGCGGAATGCTCTTCCCCTGTCTCCGCTTTGTCTCCACAACGGTGTCGTTTGCATCTGGTGGCTCCCGGCCTGCCGTGCCTTCCAGGGTAGGCGCTCGCATTTCTCAAAATACACTATTTTCCCCCAGCCAAAATCCAGAGTGACTCCCCCTGTCCGGCGTTGTCCGTTGGCCTCGTCAACCCGTGGAGCGGACCCATCGACAAACTGAACGTCAGACAACCACGGTGGGGCGACGTCATCCTGCTCATGTCAAACCTCGACGACGCATGCACATAGTACGTATGTACCGTACACGTCGAGGTATGTACACGCCCCGCGCGCACGCTTCGCCGCGGCCAACAAGGGGCTCGCCGCTCGGACTGGACGGATCAGCAGCCAACCGCGAGCTAGGCAAGGTAACTGGCTGCTACTGCCCTGACGACTGTGTGTGTTGCGTCGGTTCGTGAATACACCTGCCGATGTCCGCCCCGCAACCCGCGACGCCTTTATCCGCCTTGCTCGTCTCCTAATCCGGGCAATCGCTGGTGTTTCTCGGCTGAAGCACTGTCCTCTCGGGATACATGCAAGGTACCCGTTGCTGGCGTTGGACACGCGATGCGCAGTCCCTTGTGCGACAACAGCATCAGCGAAGGCGACAGCGCCCCGCGCCACGGGTCACTGGCCGGACTGTTGTTCCTCGTCCCCCAGTGGTCGCTTTGGCCGTATTCGGTCGAGTTGGCGCCCGGAACTAAACTAGGGAATGGTGAATAGCGAGCCCGCACAGGTCTCTTGGGGGTCTTGTCTCGGTTCACTCATTTGGTCTGCCAGCCAATCAGGCTGCGTTTGGCATCTCTTTCTTTCATGCCCTCAACCCAGAGAGCCGCGGAAAGACTGGCTGTAACCCTTGCAGCATAGAAAGCCGGCCATCCCATCCTTCGCCAGAGCTTTGGCCTGTTTGGATCTCGAGGCATTCTTTTAATTGACGTACCGCGGCTAGGAAACGAGGTCAACCAAGGTTCACGGCTAAACGATCGCATAGCTCAATGTCTTATACCCCCAACAGTCCACAAAGGGACCTGAAGGGGTTGCGACGAGCCTGCAAGGGAGCCGTATCAGGAAACGTCGGACGGTTCAGTTACAGGGTCATCCCGGCCACCGTGCCGACCCATTCTTTTCCGTCTCTGGCTGTTGTCTCCGTGACAAAGACTGCAGAGACGTTGAGGTCAAGGCAGCTCCACCACCGCCGCTGCTATCATGACAGGGGATCTTCGACCCAGAGCGTTGGTCTGGAATGGGCACAAACTAGTCGTTTTTTTATGTTACCTTTTTTTTTGTTTTTTGCTCTTTCGCAGGGACAGTACTAGACAGTCTGGGTACTGTACACCGAGCTGCTTGTTCTTTGCGATTGGCGGTCGATGGGTCGCTTGCCTCAATGTACCGGCCTCGTTCTTTGTCTATAACTCGGTTGTTCTTGCTTTCCTGATTTTGTATGGTCGTCTCGGCCTACCCACTGTGTACCTTTGGGCGCTCGACCCATAAACAACGCCTTCGCTACCAGGGGAGGGGTGTGGAATCGCCAAATGATATCTACCTAGAGGATAAGCAGGAGGATCAACTCGTTCACCGGCTCACATCAACCCATGCCGATTCCGGATCCTCCCTACTCGGCACACCGGAAGCTTCTTCTGACGCATATCTTTGGCCCGCTCCAAGTTCGTTTTTGGGTCACCTACTGTCGGAGGCGACCAAGACAATCAAAAGTGTGTCGAACTCGATCCGGTAGATCCACACCCGTCAGTCCGTGCCAGGAAGCCTCCACTTTGACTTTGCGCTACAGCAACTCAAAAAGGCCGCCTCATCGCTTCTCGTCTACCTCTTTGCAGTTCACTTACAATCAGGCTTCCCCTTGCAGACCTGCGTTTGACAAACAAAGACCACCAGCGAGCACTTGATCGGTTCGACCGTCACCCCCCTCCACCTTTGGTCTCCCGGCTTCTTCCTACCCATACCTCGGCTTTCCCTTTAAATACCCCCTGACTGGCCCTCACCGTGGTTTTGACTCTGGCAGCAACCGCATACTCTCAGGAACCCTTACTACATACAATCCTTGCTACGACTCTCGCTACGACCGTATTTCCAACCCAACCACCAACACCGCAACCACCGTGCAAGACGACGCCTCGAATTGGGGATTTGACACCGAACTCGAACCTCACCGTCACGCACTCGTGAGTGTGGCATCATGCTACCGCCATTTTGGCTTAGCACTAATAGGCCAGAGACCAGGGACTTTTTTCCTTCATCCAGGTCCACCCGCAGCACACCAACACCAAGCCCGCCAGGCCTTGGGCTCAGCCAACAGTTACAGTTCGGCCCCCAGTATCTCAAGAAAACGGCAGCGAGTCGACAGTCAAGATGGCACTCGCCAGCAGCAGCCACTGCGCGCATTCTTTCGTCATGATCAAATCCGACAACACGCTGATTCAGTGGACGTGCCACTTTTGCCATAGCGGGCCATTCTGGTTCATCTGGGAATGTCGGTACTGTCGGCTCCACACGTGTCGGAGTTGCATGGATAGTGCCTAGTCAAGGCGCCGTGCCTGAGCGGGAACGCCAGATCGAGTTGCAGCCCATCTGCACTGGATCGGATCAATGGGACGAGAGGAAGGTGCTTGCTCCGGCTGCTGTGGTTGGCCTGATCGCCCGTCAGAGTGCAGGTGAGTTACATCCCAGATCACCGCAGTCCCAGCCATATGGTACCCTGGCCTCTGAGCACCATGATCGTGGCCGCTGTCCAGTGGCGTGCCGGCTCGCGCCTGGGGGGGTAAGCTCATGTGAGCCAGCCACGAAAGGTCGCAGGAAGAAGCAACCAGCGCAAATCATGCTTGCGGCGGGCAAAATCACCGTTGGCAGTTTTGTCCAATTCCCATCAATTCCCCGTCGGTTTGGTGCGCTTAAGCTCGAAGGAACGTTTGGGTGCTGACAAGCAGCAGTGGCCCGCAGACAACGAACGGCCTGACCAAACAGTCGGGACGGTCAACATCGCACGCATGTCTTTTTTTCGAACGGCCGAACCACGCAGCAGGATCGAGATTGCGCATCCACCAAACCCCGGATTTCACACTTTGGGCCCTCCCTAAATCCCCATGGATATCGCCGTTCGTCGTCAACATCCCAACTGCGCCGCGGTATCCAACCGTGGTGTCACAGCGGGAGCCCGTCTTGTGTCCACTCTGACGGGTCGCCAAATTTCGCTTCGATACCCGCTGTCAAACCGATCCTGCGGCCCCCCGTTCCCGCCGACTTGTCACAGCATTTGCCCAACTGCTCGGTACTTTTCCCCTTCCCCCATTTCCTACAATCCATGCTGCGAAATTACGCAACGTTACGCTATCACGGAACGACCGCGACGGCAGGACCACGCTCGCTTACACAAGACACACATTTCCTTTTTGTGACGGAACAAGGAGTTTTTCAGATAGACGGATTGGGTTTTGCGTTTGCGGTGTTTGAAATTTCTCTTCGACGCTGTCTATTTTTTTTCCTGATACACTTTTTGCTTTGGGTTTGGCGTGCCTCGGCTGGGATACCTTAGACTGGAAAAGGGGCTCATTTTGCCCCGTGGGTGACCACCGGATGGTACGGACTCGGGATTACAGGCAGGAAAAGGTAAAACGGCGGATGGGGGGAAAACCGGGGTTACAGGCGAACGAAGAAAAAAGTACAACATCAGAACGAAAGGGGGGGGGAGGGAAAACCGGTTGTGCTGGCTCACCGTGACGGCTGTCGCCCCCCTCTCTTTTTCTTAGTGCGTTTTTATTATTATTATTATTTGGGGAATATCGCTTTTACAGAAAAGATACAACGGGTACAGGTTACTTCAAAAATTTTTCTCCCCTCCAGTTCTCTAATAATAACACTCGGGACTGACAGAGAAGTAAAGAACTCTTGTGTCACATCAACTGTATCTCTTTTGTTCCTTGGGGGGGGGGGGGGGGGGGGGGGGGGGGGGGGGGGGGGGGGGGGGGGGGGC
>JAMAKP010000021.1:111460-123090 GCA_023628455.1 Chaetomiaceae sp. B2702 | reverse complement strand
CCTCCCTCCCCCCCTCCCCCCCCCCCCCCGCCCCGCCCCCCCCCCCCCCCCCCCCGCAAATCTCCGTCCTGATTCAACCGCAGGCTCACGACCGCCGACGACGACCTGATGCAAGAGCACGCGGTGGCGACCCAGGCCGAGTGTATGGACATACAGTACGGCGTAATCTAAGCTGTAAACCTGAGACAGACCGGGTGCCGTCTTGGAGAAATCTACCCTACATACTAACCTAGGTAGTATACGCCGGATTACCTACACCCAACGGATTTTGGCAAGGCGATCGATCGGTGGGTTAGGTTTACATACAGCATGGTCGGTTGTTTTCAGGGTCGTACAAGACCTAAAGTGGCTTGTGTGTGGCATACAGTATGTACATAGTTAGCGAGCACGCACACACACAACTGATTATTAGTTACGGGGGGCATCGAGCCGGTTTCTTGGCCCCCTTGACCGTGACGCAACGGGCTTTGTCGTGTGTCTACTAGCGAGCCCGTTCTTTTCTTGTGTCTGGGTGTGCCCGTTCCACACGGGCACGATCCGACTCTTTCCACACACATGCACGCAGCACCTTATGATGGGCTGGGAAATGAGAGCAACCGTTGGGCTGGGCTGCTTGTTTTTGCTGCTGTCTGCTATTGCTGCGGCTGCTGCTGCTGCGGACGGGCTGTCTGCCGGTCTGGGCATCCCATCCATATCCGCTGGGTTTTCCCCCGACTTCCCGATTCAGACAGCTGCACGAATCTGCGGGCTGTGATTGGTGGGTTTGGGGGTGGTTGATGTCTCTGTGTTTGCGCACACCCAGCAAAAAAAAAAAAGGTAGGTCGTTTTTGCCAACAAATTTTTTTTTTGTGATTGCGCGGGCAAGATCCGACGGCGCATAGGGAGCGTTGTGCCGGCTGCCATCCATCCATCCATTCAGCCATCCATTCAATTTGGGCCGGCAGGTATGCTGTCACCGCTTGTGATTTGACCATATAGCCAGTCCAACGCCGGCAGCCCGGTTTGTTGTGTGACCCCCCGGTTGTAAGGCACTTGTTCTACGGTATGTACGGCCGTACTTACCATGGTTTGTTACTGTGCGACGTGTCAGTTTTTTTGCCGGTATCGTTCAGCCTCATGTTTCAGCGGGCTTGTTTGCGGTGAGCTCGTAGTCTGGGGTTTAGACGGTGAGCAACGGCCTTGTGACGAGGCCGAGAAGGCGACCTCGGTTTACGGCCTTAGGGTTCGGCAACCTTTCTCGAAATCTGCTGTGCCGCTGCCGTGATCGATCTCCCGTCGCGCTAGTCCCTGGCATTGCTAGTGCCGAGCGCATCTGAAACTGGCATGTGCGAAGCGTCCTCCTGTCCAGGCACCTCACGCACCTATGTGGCGCCGCAGCCCACCCACCAAGATCCCGAGAGATGCATCGCAGCCTGCCTTTTCCAGATCAGATGCGTGCGCTAACCCCGATCTGCCCGGACTTGCAGCTTGGCGGCATGAGCCTCACGGCGCCGATGCTCCTCCGGGTCAACCGAGGGTTTAGCGCGGTAGCTTCCGAACAACTTGGCGTGGCCTGACCGGGTCGGGGAGACCCGGCGAGCGCACGGCCTTTCTTTGTAAATGAAGGCATATTGACCCTGATGGAAACGCGTACTCTCGCGTGTGGATAGTGGTCTGGTGCGGGTCTCAAATATCGGTGTGTCGCAAGTAACAATAGCGCCAAAATATGCAGCACCCGATGTCAACAATTGACGCAAACTTCCGGTGTTTACTTGACACGGCGCCATTCCCGGGAAGTTGAGCGCGCCAAGCCGGAGCGCCCTCCGCGCCGGCCCCTGTAAGGCAACGGCCAATTCTCAACGAAATTAGGGATCACGATATGCATGAGACTCGTTCCTTCAAGGCTGAAAAGCACGTGGAGTGGGACGACAAGCCCTGTGATGTCAGCAATTGAACGGGCCGCCGTGACATCAGCCTGAAGGTCAACGGCTTTCTGTCGAGCCACGAATGCCGGGCCATCGGCCCATTATGCGGCTTGTTCCGCGCTAGCTCTTGCGGATGAACCTGGCCGTCGTACTTTGCGTGATCGAGGGAAACAAGCAGGCTGCTGTGACTCACAGGAGTTGGCGTCGGCGAGGAAATCCTAGCTAGAGGCCACGCCGCTTGTTGATGACGCGCCTGAAGGAATTCCTATCCGAAGCGTCGGCCTTTTCCTTCCTTATCGCAAGGTCATGCTGCCAGTGTCTGCGCAGGCTACATAGATCCGGCGGATTGTGGGTGATCCGACTACCATCCGCAACCACCTGCAGGCTATGGCGCCTAGCATGCTCTCTAGCACGCGTCCATGGCTGTCTTTCCTCACATCCGTGACCAACTTGACCCCGCAGCGATGTTCTCGGTCAATGTCGTGACGAAACCGAGTGCTGTATCGTAGCCAGAGCCAGGAGTGGAAAAACTAGCCGGGCGCGGACGCATCCTCGGCCAAAGTCGGCGTCCAGAGCGAGTCCCAGTGTAGGCGGGCCACGTCTCAAACACCTTCCTATGTTGGAATATCATCTTCATGCGTGACGCCCTGGACCATCACACATTGCTCCCAGATCCTGGTGAGAGGGGCGGTGTATTCCAATCAGTGGTCTCCTCCAGGCGACTTTCGAAGCCCGCGGCAAAGGTTCGGATAATTCGACCCCATATGTTCTGCGGCGGTCAACGAGATCATCGGCCGATGTTGCCGTTGGGGTTACCAGCACCTCCCACAGTTTTGGGTGTCTGGCTGTTTCGGACCGATAGAAAAACGTCGTCGGGACAACCGCGGAACAAGTCGTTTAGCAGGGCAGACTAGGCCCTCCTCGTCACTCCAGTCTCTGAGATGTGGCGGAATCTATGGAAAAGTGGCTGCGCAAGTATTCTGCAGGTAAACGGTATGACGGCGAGAAACGGACCGGCCAGACTGCAGTGTCCAGAGGCGTGTGTGATGAGGAACGAGAATTGTCGCCAGCAGTCAAGTCGTGCGTAATCTTTCGCTCGCTAGGCTGAAACGTTAGACTGGTTGCCATCTCATCACACCTCATCCCATCACACCGGGACGCGGCCCGTGTTGTCAAGCGTGCTATTGAATTCGTTTACAGTCGACGTTGCTGCGGTGGTGGAGAGTTGAAAAAAGACGGAGTTTGGGCGATGTCGGAAATTGCAAGGCAGGCGACAGCTTTGGTCGGATGTGTGGAGACCTGAGCTCATGTGCCTGAGCTGGGAGGCAGATGCGGGGTAGTTAGCGCTAGCTTCCCAATTGCGAAGAGATGCTCAGACGCAAAGGGTCAATGTTGTGGCATTTTAGTGCGTGTGAGTTTCAAGGGCGTTACAAAAAACTGAGAAAGGCCCTGTGAGTCGGCGCTTTGAGGGAAGCCAGCGCGATTTTCTTGATTGAGTAGTTAGGGCCGAAAGCTGCAATGTGGATTCGTAGAATCAACCCTTACCCACCCGGCCGAGGTCTCCACAGGACCTGTTAGGACCCCACAGAGCCCACCGAGCTGCAGCTTCCCCACGACCTCCCCACAGGCCCAGAATGGATCGATTTTCGTCCGCAATCAATCAACCAACCAACCCACTCCAATCAACTCAACTCAACTCAACAGTGAAACAGGAATTGTCGCCTTCTTGCGCGACAGAGGGTTTTCGTGGCTACACCGCACTACAACATCAATGTCCTGATTGTCTCACGCGAGATGCAACCGCCGATCAGCCCGTTGGCTTGACCAGATCGACCAAGTTTGCCATGGCTTGGTCCGGCCTGACCTGCAGAAGGATGCGATGGTGACCACCTCGCGCTCCGTTGGCGCTGGACGTGTCAATATTCCGGCACGATTATCCTTTCTCCGCAATTCTTCTGTCGCACCCATGACGACGAGAAGTCGTCCCCCGACGCAGTACACCATAGTTGGTTCCGGGCCTGTCTCTTATTAGTGGTCTCGGACATCGATCTGGGACACGACAGATTGCCCACAACACGTGGGCGCCGCCCGTTGTGAAGCATCACGGATGGAGATTTTGACTCACGTGGAAGTTGTTTCCAGCAGTAATTGCAATGATGTGTAACTGTTTATGCGGGCGGCGCCAATAGGGTTGTCATTTTTGGCCTGCTGCTGTTGTTGTCGTCGCACAACAACGCCATGACGATGGCGGCGGGCCTAGGTCCTGGCGATAATCATGCTGGCGCTTGGGTTGCCTTTGATCTGCTGTACTCATTCAACGCCACCCGCTACGTCATCCGTGCTACTGATTTCTCAAACCTGCCACGGAATCGCGCAAGCACCGCAGCCACCGCTGGGTGTTGCCCGGCTCGGAGCGGTTCCTATTGCTCTTGTGGTTTGTCACCGGGGCCACCCGGAGCACAGCCGCGGCCACCCTCCGGCCCGCCCGGTAACCACACGGGGTGAAGCGCCTTGCCATCCGTTGCTACCACAAGCGACTGTTGTTCAGGCGGCAATTCAGCTGGCCAGTCGAAGGCGCGAATCATCTTCTCAAGATCACCGATGGCTAGCGCAGGGATGGCCTTACCCAGCGGCATATCAGAGCGTTCTATAGCTGTTTGCGCCGGAGCTTCCTTTTCGGGACGCGAGGCAGCATCCGGATCCCCAGAGTAGAGTCGGACAACACGCAAATGCGGTCATAAACACGGCATTGAGGGGCCCTTCCGTCTCTTCTCGCGAACGGCCCTCAGCCGCGTGCTTCGCTGGCAGTCATTGGCGGCAAGTAAGTACTTATATCTCGTTCCCCCCGTGTGTCGGTCCTCACACTTTCGCTATTGTTACAGAACTGCAACTGTTAAAATGGTATCCTTACGATGGGGCGGCCTCGCCGCTCGTGCTTTGCACTTGCAAGGCCAGCTGATGGACCGCGCGTCGTCAGCGGAAAACTCCCTGGAAGCGGCCAAAGCGCTCCAAGGCTGGTATGATGCGTCCTCTGGGCTCTGGAGCACAACGGGTTGGTGGAACAGCGCGAACTGCCTCACCGTCCTCGCTGACTGGGCGTCGGTTGCCGGGTCCGCCGCCCAAAGCGTCAACGTCCCTGGCATCATATCCAACACGTTCAGCAGCGCACAGCGGGTCTTTGTTACAACACACAAGACGGTTTCTGCTACTGGCTTGACCACGTCAACTTACCAGATCCAGCCGACAGACAAGCGAGGCTTCTCCGAGTTCATCAACGACTATTACGATGACGAGGGGTGGTGGGCGCTCGCGCTAATCAGGTCGTGGGACGTGACGCGCCACCAGCCCTATCTCGACATGGCGGAGCGCATCTTCAGGGACATGCAGGGCGGGACAGACGGTACCTGCGGGGGCGGCATCTGGTGGAGCAAGGAACGGGGCTACAAAAATGCCATCGCCAACGAACTCTTTCTCAGCGTCGCCGCGAGCCTCGCCAACCGCATCCCGGGCAAGAAGGCGCAGTACATGCAGATTGCCAAGGACGAGTGGACGTGGTTCAAGAACAGCGGCATGATCAACAAGGACAACCTGATCAACGACGGCCTCAAGATCAACGCCGACGGCAGCTGCGTCAACAACGGCATGCAGACGTGGTCGTACAACCAAGGCGTCATTCTGGGCGGGCTCGTCGAATTGGCCAAAGCCACGGGGGACTCGTCATATCTGAACCAGGCCGTCACGATTGCAAAAGCCGCCATCACAATGCTTAGCGACGGCGACGGCATCATCCGTGAGGCGGACAAGTGCGAGCCTAACTGTGGTAACGACGGCCCTCAGTTCAAGGGCATCTTTGTGCGCAACCTCCACTATCTGCAGAAAGCGGCACCGCAGGATGCCTTCCGGACAGCCATTCAGAAGAATTCCCAGTCTATCTGGGACAGGGACCGCAACAACAAGAACCAGCTGGGCATCAAGTGGACGGGTCCGCCGGACTTGGGCGGGGGCCCGACTGCGTCAACGCACAGCTCGGCGATGGATGTGATTGTTGCGGCGCTGGCGATCGGGGTGTAGATGGACCGTGGTGGTACGTGCAGGTTGGAAAGGGTGTTCCTCGGAAGCTTGGGGTAGCGGAAGGGGGAAGAGAAGAAGTAGGGAGAAAGGGAAGAGGGAGAAAGGGAAGAGGGAGAAAGGGAAGAGGGAGAAAGGGAAGAGGGAGAAAGGGAGGGAGGGAGGAACCTCGCGGTCTAAACATCGATACCCCATAGAGTAGTAACCTACGCGAAGATTTACCAATTTTAGCTCTCAATGGTTTTCATCGCCGGCGTAAATTGTGATGAGGAACTGTGATCGGTTCATCTTTGAAATTCATTGCCTCTATTTGACATGCATCATGCTTGTGGTTGGTGCCTAGCTGGAGACAGACATCAGGCCTTACTGCTGCCCCACCTCACAGTGCAGAACTCAACCTTCTCACCACCTTTTCCTCACTTTTCACTCTCATTCGCACTCCACCATGGATGCCCCCGAAGACGACCTCGACATCAAACTCCACAAGATCTCGGCCGACCTGATCGCCGATTTTGACCGGTCGCTCCAGCCCTTTCTCCGCAGGCACGATGGCGGGGTGCGGTCGCGGGTGCGCACCCGAGAAACCGACCGACTCATCTCATCAGTACGCCCGCATCACACACCACCCATATCTCCCACAGCACATGAAAAAAAATGTCAAGTCTGAATATAGAGGCACCTGACACTCTCCCCAGCTCCTAGATCCCTTCCAAGAACTCCCCCAACTCCTCGACCCCCACCTGCCCACCTGGCTCCCCACCCTCGGCGGAGCCTACCTCGACTACTACAGCCAGCTCACCACCACCACACGCCGCCGGCAGCAGCAGCAGCGGCAGCAACAGCAGCAGCAGCAACAGCCTTCCTCGGCCCTGTCTGCCGGCACCCGCTCCGAGCTACTCACCCCGCTCCCGCGCGCCATCTGCAGACTGCTCTACACCTTCTGCAAGATCCGCGGCGAGAAGGTCGTCGTGCGGTTTTTGAGCAACGAGGCAAAGTACCTGGAGCTGGTGCTCTCCGCGCTGGAGGAGGCTGAGCGGGCTGCCGGGGCTAACAATGGCGGCGGCGGCGGAGTGCAGTGGACCTGGGAGGAGCGCTATGTAGCGCTGTTGTGGCTGTCCCACCTCATGCTTGCGCCGTTCGATCTGGCGACGATTTCGTCGCAGGAGGAGGTGGAGGAGGAGGAGGAGGAGCTTGTCAAGGTGGATGGGCTGCGGTGGCCGGGGAAGAAGAACGAGTTGCCGGGGATTACGACCAGGATCCTGCCGCTGGCGATCAAGTATTTGGCTTCGCCGGGAAAGGAGCGGGACGCGTCCAAGGTGTTGTTGGTGCGGGTGGCGATGCGCAAGGATATGCAGGAGCTTGGGGTGCTGGATGCGTTGGTGGAGTGGGCGCTTGCGGCGCTGCGGCCGTCGGGGGACGGTGGTGATGATGCGGCCGAGCGGACGCCCTATCATTATATTGGAGTGCTCTCGTTTTTGGCGGGTGTTTTGGCCTCGTCGGCGGATACGTCGGATATGGATCGGTACTTGAACACCATCTTTCATACGGTGCACGGCATCGCGACTGGGGGCGACAAAGGAGGCTCGTCTGTGATGTCGTCGGCCCTGGCTCGCAAGACCATGATCAAGGTCATCCGGGCGATTGCGGTTTTGGTTTTGCGCAATCCGCAGGACATGGCGGGTATGGAGGTTGTCGAGACCACCATCGGGTTCTTGCTTGAGAGCCTGGCAGATAATGACACGCCGGTTCGCTTCGCTGCCAGTAAGGCACTTAGCATCGTCACGCTCAAGCTGGATGAAGACATGGCGTCCCAGGTGGTTGAGGCCGTGCTTGAGTCGTTGAACCGGAATGTGCTGCCCGTCAAGAACCCAAGAGATGCTAGCGCAGCACCGAGGAAGGACTTGAGCATGGTCGACCCTCTGGAGTGGCATGGCCTGATGCTTACGCTTTCTCACCTGCTGTATCGCAGGTCTCCTCCGGCAGAGAATCTTGCAGATATCGTCCACGCATTGCTCATGGGCTTGTCGTTTGAGAGGAGGAATGCCTTTGGGACGTCTACGGGGGCAAATGTCCGGGATGCGGCATGTTTTGGCATCTGGGCGCTTGCGCGCCGGTACACTACGACAGAGCTCCTAGCCGTGCCAACCGGCGCCTGGACTGGTGACGGGCACTCCGGGCCATCAATTCTACAAATCATCGCCATCGAGCTCGTGGTCACTGCTTGTCTGGACCCAGCTGGGAATATCAGACGAGGTTCTTCTGCTGCGCTCCAAGAGCTAGTTGGTCGGCACCCGGACACTATCGAGAAGGGTATCTGGGTTATCCAGACCGTGGATTACCACGCCGTCGCCCTGCGGTCCAGGGCGCTACAGGATGTCGCGCTGGGTGTTACAAAGCTCTCGAGCCAGTACGGAGAGGCTGTATTAGATGGCCTGCTGGGTTGGAGGGGCATAGGTGACGCCGATATAGCTTCACGGCGGGCTGCCGGGACGGCGTGCGGCATGATCACGGCAGAGCTGGCCTCGGCCGCTCAGATTCCCCTCCAACAGTTGACGCACTCTGCATCGATGGTTCTGGACCGCATCAAGTCACTCGAGATGCGGCAAGTGGAAGAAAGACACGGGCTCTTTCTCAGCCTGGCAGCGGTTTTTGATGCTCTCCCTACCGCTATGGGGACGCAGAAGGACGCAGGTCTTGAGGGGCTTATTCAACCCTCGATGGATGCGTTGCTGGAGATCCTCAAAGACTGCGATACAAAAACCTACCGGAAGCCGGAGCTCATTGCCGAGGCAGCGAGCAGATTGATCATCTCATCGTTCCCTGTGCTCCAGGCGGCCACATCCGCCAGCGGTGTGCTGTTGCCCGGGAACTCACTCATATCCAAGTCTGGCTCTGACTTGGCGAAGCTGGTGGAGTCGGTGGGCGCAAGGACTGAAAGGATGAGCACCTTTACCACCCTCGTCCGGTCGAACTTACAAAAGTGGCTTGTCTGGCCGGACTTGGACATCATCGCCGCCGCGTCCGAGGCCTCTGTAGTTCTCATGATCTTCTGCACCGCCACAGAGCGTGACGAGGCTATCCGGGGATGGGCCAACGCCGCGAGAGAACGCCAATCCTCGAAAACCCGCACGACTAGCGGCCACTTTTCAGCGCTTGCTGCCGTGTACCCGCTGGCGTCAACCCTGGCCCTCGAGAAGGATAAAACGCTCATCTGCGATGCCATCACGGAGCGGTGGAGGAACGACACGTGGACAGATACCAGGGCGTGCATCCTCCAAAGCCTCACGGGCAGTGAGCTTCTCAAGCAAAACACCGGCGTTTTCTTGGACCTTGTGGCGGAGGGTTTGGACGACTACACCACGACTGCCCGGGGTGATGTTGGGTCCCTCGTCAGGTTCGAAGCGATCAGGGTAACAAAATCGCTGTGGACGAACCTGGACGAGAACCCGGCGGCCAAAATGGCCCTGGTGTCGACGTTGTTCTTGCGTATCCTGCGGCTGGCGGTGGAGAAGCTCGACAGGGTCCGGGCACAGGCACAAGCAGCCCTTGCTGTGCTTCTGAAACCGAGGTAAGTGAGTCCCGGCCGTCGCTAAGAGGTCACTGTCGTCTCCGGGGCCTCTGTCGTCGCCGGGGAGTCCGCGTTATTATTGGGCCGGAGCTAACCATCACCAGCCAAGCTGCCGCCCTGTCCAGGTCGACGTTCTCATCCAGGTCGTACTTTATCTTCCTGCTTGACCTGCTCCAGCGGGACTGGCTCCACCCGGCTGTGTCCGGGGTAAAGGCCGACCCGGAGAGATGGATGGATGCTTTGATGGCCGGGATCGTGTCGTCTGCCGATACAGGAAACGAAGAGCTGGTCATCGCTACTCGTGCTGCATTGTGTGAGTTTTGTGAGCGGTCGGCCGCCGACACGGATGCTGTGTGCACCGCTCTTGCCCGAAACCTCAAGGCGTGGCAGGGAACGGACCGGGTACTCGTCCCGACGCTTGAAGTGGTGGCCTTCCTGTTGCACGTCGGCATCTTCGGCCGGTGCAGCGGGGTCAACTACAAGAATCTGTGTCTGCAGGTCCAGAAGGCATGCTACAAAAGCGGCAATGTCCGCAAAATTGAGGCGTGCATAAGGGTGTACGGCGCTCTCGCGGAACTCGGCCGGGACGCTGGCTCTGCAACATCGCCCAGCAACGGCAACGATGCGTTGAAAAAGCACGAGGGCATCTACGAGGCTCGCATCCGACTTGGCGCCCTCCTGTTCCACCCCTGGCCGCGCGTCAAGAGCATGGTCGTCGACGAGCTCTGGGGTCTCCACTACGACAATCCGGCGGCCCAAGGACTCAAAAGCGTCAATTGGGCTGGAGCGGACAAGACAAAGATCAAGACGGTTGTGGGCGCCCTGGGCCTGGTTTAGCCTTGACCGCCTTTTGCCGCCGGAGACCACTTCCAGGAGGAGAAAAAAGCGGCGGAAGCAAGTCCGCACCAATCGGAAAGGGTGAGGAGGATGTCTCCGTTTGCCCTACCGCTCGCCCACTTTTTTTCCCGGCGCTGTTGGCTGAAGCCGTTTTGATCAACAAAGTCGATTCCTTCGCCTTTGTTGACCAGACCAGATGAAGAAGAGGACACGTCGATGAGGGGCACATGGCAGCCCTGTCAAGCAGCCGCCTGGTGTGGTGGAGCAGAAGGCGGCCACCCGGATCACGGCCCTTGTGCCGCGGAGATGCCAAGGCATGGTTAGTTAGCCTTTTTCGAATCGCTTGCATCAATCAATGCAGAGGACTTTCTGTGGTTGGTTGTGTTCAGTTATCATCTCTCACTTCCAGCAGCCACTCAACCGAGGCTCGTCTCCGGGCCATCAACAAAAAACGCAACGTCAAGTCAGATGATCAGGCGGATGTTACAATAAGTGAGGATCTTACTGTTGTTGCACAAAACCGCCACTTATTCAGGCTTGACAAAGCTGGCCTGCCAACAAACACACCACAATCAAAATTGTCTGTCCAGGATGTGTTTATGTTGTGTGTGAGTTGTTGCAACGAGTTGAGCTGCAAGCTGACGAGCAGCTCACTCAACGGTCGAATCCACCCGCCTCGCTGCGAGCCGGCCCGGCGTCCAACGTTGGGCAGGTCGCCGATTAATATGGAATCGATGTCGCACAAGTGCTGCGCGGGTGGTGGGGGGCCACTCATCATCCCTCGCTCCGCTCCGCTCCAGAACACCACCCACCCACATCCATATCCCCCCCGCCCCATTCCTTCGCCCTTCCCTCAGCAGCCGCCCAGCGGAGCAGCCCAGTTCCCACGTGCTACGCCTGTCGTGAGCAGGGCAGTTATCTCCGGGTTTTGGTCGAGAGATGCTGCTCTGTCTGTTCGAGACTAGGTATCCCCAGTCCAGATCCCTTCCTCCTCCTCCTCCTTCCCCTCCCCCTCCACCCCCGCGCAAAAACCAGCCCGGGGCAGAAAAAAAAATGCGCCGAGAAAAGCCATCCCGCGCCGCCAGTGAGAGTGAGGCATTTGGCGAGCAAGGCTGGGGGAAGAGCACGGGCCATATGCGGGATCATCCTCGAGGGCAATGCAAAACGCGAAAAAAGACTGCGTCGGAACACCGACGTCCAGCCCAGCCCAGCCGTTGATGATACACTGCACATCCAGCCACCTTCCCCCCCCT
>JAMAKP010000021.1:0-111363 GCA_023628455.1 Chaetomiaceae sp. B2702 | reverse complement strand
AAGACTGCGTCGGAACACCGACGTCCAGCCCAGCCCAGCCGTTGATGATACACTGCACATCCAGCCACCTTCCCCCCCCTCCCCCCACAGAGCGCAGAATTGTCTGCTGCCCAAACCTAGGTAGGTAGGGCTCTCGCCCGTGGATGGTTGGTACGCAGTAAATGAATCAGTTGGTCGTCACCGACGGACGCGGCCGGGCCGTTGAGAACGTTGATTAACACTGGCGCATGCCAAGCATCGGGTCAGACGGAGCAACTTCGCGGGTTTGTCTCTTGTTTGGGGATGGGGTGGTGCGGCCGGCAGCGGCAATCTTGATTTCAATCTCGACGATTGCCGGCGAGCGGTGCAGGTTCCCACTGTGAATGAAATCTGGGGTTGCGTCGGGCATCCTAAAATTGTCTGCTTTCTCGCCGGGATGGGGTTACAGGGCTACGCTACCGTATGCACAGTACTGCTGCTTCAGACGTTGCCGTCACGCGGTTGGGGAGATTGGAGATTGGCGAAGGCTGGCAGACTGTGATTCGTTGAATAACTGCCCTCTGCAGTAGCCTCCTTTTTTTTCTTTTTTTTTTCTCTCTTTGCATGTTGCACACACAGTGTTTCTGCATTGTTTGAGACATTGCCTGCCTGCCTAGCCACTCTAGTATACCATACCGCCTGCTCGCTTTCTAAATCGGGCAGATCTTTGACATGGTTGGTCAACAACCAAGGGGATCGTTTTCTTTGTGGCTTGTTGGCTTTCTCCAGGAGTGGCCCATACTCCAATTGCAAAGCTTCGATTCATGGATGTGTTCGAGGCGGCCGTCATCAAGATATCGATGGGCCGAATCGATCGACATAACAACGAGAGAAGTGTTTGAGAGACACGGAGGCGGTCAACAAAGGCTGATAAATAAAACGCGCAGACGACGGGCCGTTGAGCGCCCCTGTTGCCGGTTTATTGTTCTGCAAGGAGCTTCCCTGCTCAGAAGAGGAACTTGGAAGAAACGGTTTCCCGTTCAGGCAGTGGGGATGTTTTGGGCAGATGAGAAATGAGCCAACCGGGCGGACTTGGCTGCTTTCTCTCCAAATCGGCAAAAAGGGGGAGAGGAAGAGAGAGAGAGAGAGAGAGGAGAGAGAGAGCGCCGTGACATTTCGAGCTGCCGACAGGTGAGTAACAAGCACGTGAGGCGTTGGTGCCTCATCCTGCGACTATTCCTGCAGGTAGGTTACGACAAGGACGATGTGGCTACCGCTTTCAGGTGTAAATGCATGCCCATCAGGCGAGGTCGGAGCGAGATCCTGTAGCTTCGGGACACCAGCGGCAGCCAACAGCGCGGTGCGCCCCCATGAAGCTTGGCGAGGGGCTTTCCACAACAAACTCCTTTTTCGGTTGATCGGGCACTTATATTAGCCGTCGATGGCAGCGGTTGAAGCCGGGCCAGAATGTTTCAACTTTGGCCAACAAGGGTCTGCCGGGTCTAAGAGTTTCGTTACAGGGTAGGAGCCTGTCCGACAAGCAACGCCTGCTCTGGCCAACGCTCACATAGTAATGATAGTATTACAAAAAAACGACGTTGTACACACAGGGCGACTGCGCTTCATCGTATCCTGTCAAATAATAAACGCGAGGTAGCCCTTGCCGAGGCAATCGGATTCCCGGTTACACGACGTTTATGCGTGCCGAGCGCTGCGGACGATCAGTGTCACGGCGGCGACGAGACAACGGGCCGTCTGCTACGCCGCAACGACGCGACGCCCGCGCGCGGAGATCGGGATTGATACTGCGTTGTGTCATCGCTCTGCGCGGACCGAACCTCTTCGGAACGGCCACTAGGCGCCCAATGGCGCCCCCTCGATCACCCGCACGGTTGTTGCGACGCCATTCATGTCGCTGGTTGTGGCGTCGCTCTCCGAGGCCGATGTCACGTCCTCCGCATTCTGGCGCTCGGGCGCCATGGCCTGCTGCATACGAGGCCGTCATCACGAGTTCACGGGAGTTCAACGGCCGAAGACAGACGCCGGTTAGTTTGATCCTGCCCTCACAGGATTGGCCCTGTGTTGTCCAGCGAAGCCATGCTGTGGTGCTGCTGTCAGCGGGAGCTGAAGTCAACACCAAAGAACCATGCGGGACGGTAGAGTGCCAACCTCAACCGACAACAGGCAGATGGCACGCAGGATCGAGGGCCAGGTCCCGCGCCTGCAGCAGACCACCCACCCCCCTCCTCTCCGCCTTGTGGCCTGCAGGCTCTGCAGCCTACAGAGATTTGACCTTTCCCCGCTCTGCGGTTATGTAGTTGTGCAGACCGCCTTCGAACAGCCCGTCCCTGCTTAACCCCCAAGAATGCAGAGGACTGACTGTGCACAAAACAGCCGCATCTCCTGTGGGTCGTATCAGTATCCCTCGGGAGGTTGGGCGGTTCGAGCGGGATGCTGCAGGCGGATAGAGGAACCAACCTACATGTCTAGGTATGTACGCGAAAGACGTAATTTCAGCATCGCCTGCGGACAGCAGGCCGCGCTCGCAGTCCACAGGCGACGTCGGTTGAACCACTCAGCACGCGTCTCTCTTGTGACGAAGAGCAGCTGAGGAGGCAGGGAGGGTACATACAAACGGGACGGAACAGGCCAGGCCAGGCCAGGACAAGACAGGACAGGACAGGGGGTCAACACTCAATGATTGCCGAATTTTATACTGTATAATCTGTGCTGTTGCGATCGACATGCAGTAGAGGTGCAGGCCAAGCCCGGCGCAGGACGGGCGGAAGCAGAGGGGTGCGTTCGGGGCTGCCCGCAAGCCGCTAATTGCCAGCGGAAAAAGCGGTTTTCCCGTTTCTTTGCGTGTGTCCATGTATGTGTGTGTGTGTGTGTGTGTGTCGCACTTATTAGGTATGTATATGCAGACCTGCGTCAGTTGCTGGAGGATTGCTGGTCCTCGTTTTCTTTTCATTTAAGTTACTTCGATACGTTCGGCGACTTTCCCGTCTGGGCGGATGGTTTGAAGATTTGAGATCAACCCATTGAAGCCCGATATTGGACATTGCTGCTTGGCCGGGCGATCTTCGCTGGTTCATTGAAGGCCGCTGCTGCTCGCTTCCCAGCGTGTCCGGCTTGGCTGACCGACGGGGCTCTGGCGCTCTGCTTCTTGCTTGTTGGGCCGACAACGAAGGAAGAAAGGACAGGAGCACACCATTCCCCACCCTGGCGGACGAAAAACACACGCAGACACGCAGACACGGCAACGTGCCCCGGGCTTCTAGCTGCGGATCAAACCCCCTAGTCGGCGCTAGCTTCTCCTGGGCCGCATTCTGGCCGCAAATCCAATCCCGCGCAAAAACCACTGAAGACAAGGCTACCTTACCTAGCTACAGCACTGGGTTGTTGGGGCCCCACGCCACGGGCAACATCCAGGTTGGGTGCCAGCTTTCGGAGAAAGAAGAACATTTTGGACTTGCTAGTCTCCCGTCCACGCCAATACCTCGCACAATTCGCCTCGATCGCATGTTTCCATCGCCGCATCGACAGAGCGCAGAAGACCCGACGCTCGGATATTATTCCTTATCGAATCTCGTTTCTCCGCCGACGTTGCCGCCATTATTCCGTACTCACGACGAGCTCGCCAGATAGGCTCTTACAGAACTCCCATCTGATCCGTGTCTGCTGTCTTGGCAGTTTGAAACCTGACATAGACGCCTAATCTTGCATCCTCCCGAGCACTCGAACGAACGACTTTTCTTCTTTTCTTTTCTCTTCTCGCTGCCGTTCTCTACGCCCGCCCGCAAACTGGGTATCCAGGAACACTCGCCGACCAGCGTGCTCGCGTTAGGTGCGTGCCCGCCTAGCGACAGCACGCGCCCTTTGTGCAAGACGGCAAACCCACGGAGGGGAGCCTTCTCCGGCGTGGAGGAGGAAGATCTCGCCATGGAAGCACTGAAGAACCTGATCACCAATGTGCCTGACTGGCTCAGGAAGCTTGACGAGCTCAACGGCCAGATCGAGCAGCGCCAGATCGAGCTGGCCAAGCTGACCGACGAGACCAAGGCGAACTCGCCGCCCCGGTCTATCCGAAATAAAGGGTCGACTGAGTCACTCAAGCCGCGCGACGAGCCGGAAGCACACCCCAGCGACCCGACATCACAACCCTACGCCGATACCGATGCCGACAATGCCGCCGCCACTGCCGCCGCCACTGCCGCCGCGGCCGCAGCCGGGGCCGCAGCAGCCAAGGCGAAAACTGAGCAGCAGGCGACACCCTCCAGCCCGTCCGACTCGCAGTCTCCGTCAGCGCTACAACGGCAAGGAAGCCAGATGCGCGCCGCGGGCCAGGCACGCGCACGCGCGACACTACGAAAGCGACAACGCACCGACTCGGTCATCAGCGCCGAGGGCGCCACGCCCAAGTACCGCACCCGCAGCATGATCATCGTCTACTACGACAGCTACGTGCAGATGTTTTTCGAGGAGCTCGTCAAGTTTGTCAGCGCAGGCCGCAACATGATGCGCAAGGCCAAGATGGCGGCCAAGGTCGCCCAGATCAAGCGGCTTGCCGAGCTCGAGATGCCCGACGAAGACGACGAACCCAGCACCACGACCGGCCCACAATTAGGAGACGCCCAAGTCGCCGCGGCACCAACACCCCCAAAACCAACCGCCGCCGAAGGCGAAGGCGAAGAAGAACCAGAACCCGTCCTACACTACGTCAGCACCCGGCGCATGGGCCCAGGCACGGGCCTCATGGCGCGCACAACGCGCAACATGTACTCGCGCGCCGGCGCCCGTGCCGGGGGCGCGCGAGGGGCCGGCAACGACGGCGGCAAGCCGGACGTGTACGACGAGCTGGACAAGGGGCTGGAGTACGTGCAGAGCATGTGCGAGCATGCGGCGCACCAGTTCCTGCGCGACGGCGACTGCGGCGAGGAGGTGGCCAACATCAAGCGCCGGCTGGCCGAGACCAAGGAGCTGGCCGACAAGGAGATGGAGCGGGTGGAGCGCGAGGACCCGCAGGCCCTTCTGAAGCTCGGCGAGGATGACGGCATGCGCGGGAGGAGTTACCGCCCGCAGAGCATGCGCCGGGACGTGATCAAGCCCGGCGGCGCGCTCGCTGCTGCGGCAGGGCCGTTGGAGGTGGATGAAGGGGTGGAGGATGTGGATGAGGAGGCCTTGCCTAAGTTGGTGTACAAGAGTACGAGGATGATGCGGTGAGGTCGTACCAACGTGGAGCGGAGAGTTTAACGGGTATGCGGGCGGCCGGGTACGGGAGGTTGGTGCCACCTGCCGGCGGTGGATATCCGATGGAGCTGGCAGGGCTGTGCTGCATTGCACGAACGGGCGGCCGCTATCTGTCGAGTTTATTTTGATTCCGGAGGAGAAACGCAAAAGCAAGCGGGCGGGCGTATTGGACGGGTATACCATATCACTTACAAGACTCAGACCAGGTCCCGCGGACCCGGCATATCAGCATTGGAGTTTTCTTTACACGGCAAAGCGAGCGAGCGAACGAGCACATCCATTTCAACGGAGCAGGAACGGGTTGAGGAACATCTATCTACTGCCACATTTTCCGCACGAGGACTCATTCATTGACGCTATCTGGAAGCAGGGGATCAAAAGCTGATTGGGAAGGTTTCTCGCATCTAAGCCTGGGAGGGACGCAGGCAAAAAATAAATATAACAAGGCCCTCGTTCTGGACAGTTCTGGGCATAATATACTACGGTGTTGTTGATTTTCACCATGACTGCTAGCCAGCCAGAGAGATGCCTCTGGAGTCGAAGTGAAAGCCCTTTCTCTGCACGCAGGACGCCGCCATGGCCCGAGGGACGACAAAGCCATTGGCTCAGCAGATACGGACCGTGGATTTCTGACGAAGCAAGACAAAGCCCTGACCGCCCTTCGGCATGTGTAACCGCACCGGTCACGCCCCCGAACCAACATGCTTCGAGAACATGGCGATGCAACCTCGATCAAGGGGCCCCTGCCAGACAGGGAGGTGGGCCGGCAAACCGGCTCCCCAAGGGAACTGAGCTCGGCCAGTGCAACTGTTAATGTGCTCTGGTGGGATCAACCCGAGCCGGGCCGAATACATAAGGGCCCTTGACCGGTTCAACGGTTGGCGAGTCCTTAATGTGGGGAACTGGTACGAGGAGTTCCTTTGTAGCTGTGTGCGTAACTGCCGAGGAGTTGGTGCATTGACCGTACACGTAGACATTTGTCATGACTCCGGACTGACGGATGCGGCATAACTAGAATACTGGGAATGGGGTTGATGTTGCACCAGACAAACTAACTATGCACGGAACTCACCGCCTTGTCGAAGGCCAGCATAGCAAACTGCTGCTGTCTCATCCCAGTCACACGGGCGTTACTCATCAACCATCGGGTCAAAAGACAGATCAACTTGTCCCGGTCACCTCCTCACTCCCAGCCCAAGTGGAGACCTGCCCGGGTACCGGCCCCGTCCCGGCCCCGATTCCCCCACTATCTCCGTGATGCTACACGCTCGCCGTGCGCCGGTTGAACGCGACATTTTCCTCCGCCTCCCACCGAACCCCCCGCACCAACACCCTTAGCCCATTCCCCCCTTCGCCTCCAACTTCCTCCGCCGCGCACTCAGCCCGTCCACCTCCCGCTCCAATCTGTCCCCCTTCAAGCGGGTGGTAAGTTGGATAGTTCCAGTACCCCCAGAGACCAACGCCAAGGCAGCTCCGTCCAACTCCACCGATTTATCTCCTGCCTCGGAACCAACCACACCCTTCCAACAGGCAACCCGTCCAGCGTCTCCGCCGTAGAAGGAGAAAAGACATGCTAGAGATGCGTCGTCGCCCCGTGTCTGAATTTGGTCCTGGCCCGGGCCCTCTCCTTCACCCCGCCCCCCCCTATAATCATTATTTATGATCGTGGCCGCCAGAAAAAGAACCGATACTCCAGATCCGGGAAGATTCCTTCCTGGTTTTTCTGTTTGTTAAATGTCAGCTACCATTTTTCCTTCTTTCTACGTAGCTGAGGGGGCCGGAAGCTAAAGGTTACCGTCTTGGGAGCCAACCTGGCCTGTGAGATAGTCGTAAAGCGGAAATTACTCGTAGTACCAAACACAAAGGGGGTTTTATGCTAACACCCTTCCGGCACCATCACCGCCGGCGTGTTGGTCCAGACCATGCATGATCTTCCATGCCGATGCTGCCCAGCGGGCCATGCGTTCGAAGTCGATTGTGGGGTGGCGCAACGAGAGGGAGAAAGGCGAGAGCGGATGGCGGCGGCAGGGCCGGTGGGCTTGGTGTGAAGTTGCTGCTGCTGCTGTTGAAGCAAGGCCGTCTACCAAATCAACGAGTCCCGCACCCGCTCGCCGAATCCGGACGTATCGAAGAGAGTGTTGTACAGTATCACTGGAGCTGGTGGAGGCGTGTCAGGGCGGGCGTGGTAGGGCATTTTTTGGCGCAGTAGTCGTGCGCTTTGGAGAATTACTTCACGCCGGACCCTTAGCTCATGCTCATGGGGCCCATGGATGGACAAGTAGTCGGAGGAATGACCCAGACGTCGGTGAGAATAGGCCAATCGATGGTGGGAGTGGGCAGGATGTTGTTGCTGAAAATGGACAAGCCGTCGCCGGTAGGAACGGGAAAGTTGCTGTTCAAGATGGGCGAGGACGCGGGAGGCTTACGGTTGGTGGATGCCATCCAGGGTGGTCTGTACCCTGGAGGAGGCTGGTTCTAGATGATCAGTTCAGTCAAAACAGGGAGGCAGAAGGTTTCAAAGTTAGACGTGTCGGATGTCAAAGTCATGGGATGGGGCGGGTGGATGGGGGGTGACAGCTTCAGCGAGGACGAGTTCGTGTAGATCATCCCACGGATCTCGCTAGGAAAGTGGAAGTAAATGGACGAGCACTGCGGGTTGATGTCACTGCCTTTCCAGGCCTTCATTCGCGTGCTCATAGGTGCTATCCGGGTTTAGTTCTGTGTAGACGAGATATAGACGCGATGTCAGACTAGACCGTTGGCGCCATTTGAGCTGGGCGGCGCACCAAAAGCCGTGGATGTATCATCAACGGGGGCAATGACGATGACAACGCCGGTCTTTGTCAAAGCATCCTGGCAGCAATATCGGCCGCCTAGGGTGAGACTGACTGACTTGGGTGGGAGTTGGAGGCATTGTCATTCTGGCCGTCGTCGTTCTCTATCTATCCCTATCTTCCGAGATAGGCTTAAGAGTGAATATTGGCCAGTTCTCTGCCATACATGTTCACTGTCGTGACAATTTCATCCTGTGGGAAAGGCCGCCCTCCAACCGTAGTGCGAGTTGCGTGGCACTTGGCGAGATCTCTTTTCTCCAAGATTGCCGATGGCGACGAGGCATTGGGCCCAGGAGTTGTCTGCATTGTGCTGTATCTATGTATGTATGTACAGTACAGTACATACATACAGAGCCGCTAGATGAATGGGGAGAATGGGGAGCTTGGGCAGGGGCACGGCATTCCACGGGCCCTGTTAGGATACTGCTTCCCCCACCTGACGGCATGGCGGGGTCTGCGGGGACATCACAGATCCCACTCAGGTCCCACCACAAAACAACAATGAGCCACCATCACGAACCCGCAAAGCGCCATGGCTGAGAGCAACGTGAATGCCGAGGCACTTGTGCCGAAATTCAAATTAGAACGGCTGCTTAACCAAGGTACATCCATCCCCAACAGAACACAACTTGGAACTTAATCACCCCCTAATAACGCCGTTGCAGACCAGGCCGGTCGCCGCTCTTCCCTCTGCGGCACCATCGACGGCCAGCCGGCACTGCTGATCCTCGAGCGCGCGCCGTTCCCAAGCTCCGCCGACTACCTGGGCTCCGTCCCGGCAAGCCTGCGGACCATCAAGAACCTGGGTGCCAACGATATCTACCACTGGTACCTGGCCAACAGCGGCGAGATCGGCCACCACGACTCCGCCGATCTCAAAATCAACCTCATCTGGCCGTGCACCGAAAAGCACATCAAAAAGTACAGCAAACAAGGCGTGCGCTTCGTGACCGAAACCCCGGCCATCTACCGCGACCATGTGCGGCCGTACATGCAGGCGCAGCGCGAGGCGGGCAGGCTGAACTGGGCCTTCAACATCATCGAGGGCCGCAAGGAGGCCGAGGACGTCATCTACCGCACGCCCTACGGCCAGGACCCGGACGAAGGCTTCCTCCTGCTGCCCGACCTGAACTGGGACCGCAAGACGCTCGATGCGCTGCACCTGCTGGGGCTGGTCGAGCGGCGCGACATCTGGAGCCTGCGCGACCTGCGCAAGAAGCACATGCCCTGGTTGCGGCACATGAAAGCCAAATTCCTCGACGCCACCACCAAGGTCTACCCCAGCATCGAGCCCGACCAGCTCAAGCTGTACGTGCACTACCAGCCCACCTACTACCACTTCCACATCCACATCGTGCACGTCGCCCTCGAGGCGGGGGCCACCCAGGCCACCGGCAAGGCCGTTGGGTTGGAGAGTATCATGGCGCAGCTGGAGACCATGCAGGGCGACGAGGAGGCGGGGATGGATGCCGTCACATTATGCTACACGCTGGGTGAGGCCAGCGATCTCTGGGTGGATGTGTTTGAGCCGCTTAAGCGGAGTACAGCTTCCGGATCGCAATGACCAGGTCGTTGACGCCCGCGCCGTTGGGACAGTCCTCCCACTCGCCGTTGTCCCGAACACAGTAGATCTTGTCGTTGAGCCGGACCGTGCAGCTCTTAGTTACGCCGGCCTGGGCAAAGGAGTTAGAGAGAGAGAGATTTACGAGATAGATGATGGAAACTGTGAGCGGGAGGGAGCATGTATATACCTTGCTTGTTCGCCGTACGCTCTCTCTCAGCATGCCGACGCCAAACGCGCCGTCATCCTTGGTCGCGCAGTTGTTCAGCTCGTTAAAATCAATGGCGTGCTCCAGCGCGCAGTCCTCGATCAGGCTGCGTTGGGGAATCTGTTCGTAGTCGCGCGTCAGGCACATGGTGAAGCCGAGGTACGTCTTGGGGTCGGGGTAGAGTCGCTGTGCGCAGAGTTCGATGATGTTGCCGAGACCTAGCAGTGGCGTGTGTTAGTTGAGGCCATAGACGGGGAACGGCATGGAAAGACGTACACTCCTCCGGTCCGTGTTTGCATTCCACTCCGTCGTTCTGATCTGTCGGCCTGGATGGGTTCAGCAGGGGTTGGGCAGGGGGGTGTTCGAGATGACGTACGTTCCGATAAACGACAGCGTAAAGTTGACTTTGTCGTGGGCTTTTTGCATCGCCGGCAGGACGAGCTGGCGGAGGCAGTCCTGTGTCGAGTCAGAAGCTGAAAGACGGCGGCTGGGACGTGTGAATGCGACATGCGACTGACCTTTGCGTCTGGGCATTTGCTCATGATGTGCGCCTCGAGCGGGACGAGTTCGTGGGCCGTCGGAACTTGCTGGCTGCCCGAAGGGCTCGGTCCGGACGGCTGGAACGGGAATGCATCTGTCTTGAAATGCCAGTACATCCAGCCCGCGAACACGAGGTATCCCATGCAAAGGGCCAGCCGGAGAGGGCTGAGGCCACGGCGAATCGGCGGCGGCATCGGCGCGCGTTTCTCATCCATCACAGGGTTGATGTTCGGTATGATCTGGATTGAGGGAGCTGTTGCGGGTGGGATTCTGATGGTTCTCGCGTGGCTGCTGTGATGAGCTGTTGCGGAGGTCGGTGTCGTTGCGACGGGGAACTGGGGAGCTTCGTGGCCGCGAGCTTAGATAGCTCGGGGCTAGCGGGGCGCTCACATGGCCGCTACATAATAACGTCAGCAGTAGTATTTGGTGGCTTGCCTGAATGCAACGAAACACGTCAAGGGCTTCAGCACCACAAAGGTGCAAAACCTATGATGGCACGGGATTTTCAAATAATTGCATTCCCTACGGGGTGAATTCATCTAATTTAAGCTCGAAAGACCTCTCCATTTTCCCGCGCCATCCGCCGCGCGTTGCCTATATCCTGCGACCATGATATCATTTTCTGTAGCCCAGTTAGGCAGGAGATGGGCTTGGGATGGCGGCGCAATCAACCATCTGCTTCTTTCTCCATCAACCACGAGATGAAGAGGGGTTCCATCATCCGTTCGTTTTCTATCTTTGCGAATGATTCAACGTGGCGTTCAACGGTTCTTTTTTTTATTTATTTGTTTGCTGTGACTGCGGCTTGGCCACCGATCGTGGAAAGTGGAAATGAAATTCGAGGATAATTTCCAGACTCTCGCCGACACAATGACAGCACCCTCCTTGGATGCGTTTCTGCGGCCTCTGGCCATCGACTCCCAAACTGTGCTAGAGCTGTCTCGAGAGTTGGCGTCGACATTCCGCAGACTGTCCGCAGAGTCGTCAGACCAGTTCCTACCGACGCCCATCTCAGAATCCATGCTGCGACCCGCAGCACGAGACCATGGCCGGTGAGTTCGCTGATCACTTAACGCACCGCAAAAAAACTAACAAAACGGCAGCTTCCTTGCTATAGATATGTAAGCCGCCATATTCTGTTTCCGACAGTGCTTCGCTGACGCCCCCTAGCGGCGGGTCGAACCTGCGTGTGGGCTTCGTTGAGCTGTTGGGCGGGGATGAGCCAGTGCAAGCGAGTCGCAAGCTGAACCGTCTCCTCGAGCAGTCATGGCCTATCCACGAGCACCTGAAGAATCAAAACTCGGATAGCCTATTCTCATGGATCGGTGACCGGGTCGCCCAGGTGGTGCGAAAGGGCTGCGATACCTGGGGTCTCCCCCGTGACCAGGAGCTGCCCATGGGAGTTACCTTCAGCTTTCCCATGCAACAAAAATCCCTCTCCGAAGCAATTCTAATGCCCATGGGCAAGGGCTTTGCCGTCACGTCCAATCTGGACCTGGGCGGGCACCTTGCGGCGGGCTACGAGAAGCACAGAACGACCGACATGCCGCCCATTAGAATTGCAGCCATTGCTAATGATGCCGTGGCAACCCTCGTGTCCTTTGTCTACCAGTTCCCGGCCCAAGCGCACCAGAGGGCAGCAATGGGCTTGATCGTTGGCACCGGCTGCAACGCGACGTTGGCTCTAAAGCTAAGTAGTCTGCACGAGAGCAAACGCCCGGCCACTATCAATGTCCTGCCCGGTGGGGAGGTTGCAGACGTCAAAATCGCCGTCAATACCGAATGGAGCATCAGAGGGTCCGCACCGCCGCTCCGGAAACTGGGCTTCATCACCCGGTGGGACACGGAGTTGGACGAGGCAGGCGAGGTTCCCGGGTTCCAGCCACTCGAGTACATGACAGCCGGGCGGTATCTAGGCGAGCTGGCGCGCCTCATATTCATTGACTACTATGGATCTGTTCAGAATCTCTCGGTTGACACCCTGCCGGGCAAGCTACGCCAGAGATTCGGCCTCTCGACGACGTTCATCAGCCACCTGTACCCCGAAAGCACAAGGGGCCCGATGCTTGCGCAGCTCGAGCGGGAGTTCCCATCACAAGACGAATCATTTCGTTGGACGCATGAATTGGCTAGCGCCCTCTACCGCATTGCGAAGGCCATTGAGGTGCGAGCTGCCGGCATCGTCGCTGCGTCGACCATCGGACTTTTGTTGTGCGCCGGAGAGATAGTGCATCAACCGGGCGCGGGGAAGACAGAGCTTGCTGTTGGCTACACGGGTGGTTGCATTCAACACTTCCACAGTTATTTAGTCGACGTACAAAGATTTGTCGACGAGATATTAAGCCTCGAATTTGGCGGGCAAGCACCCGTCAAGGTCGTCTTGACTCCCTGCCACGATGGCGGCATCACCGGGGCTGGCATCTTGGTTCCCGCGGCGTTGGCAAGTCACAGCACATAAAATCTGCATCATGATCATCCAAGGTAACAATCTCTCGATTCGTCAGCGATCTAGTGCTCGCTGTGTGTCTTGCTTTAGCAAAAAAAAAATATCGAGAACCGGCATGGCCAGCCTTGTGTCCGACGCCCTACATATGCACCGGGTAGATCCCGAGATTTGTGACCTATCTGAGGTGGGCGACACCACAGGGAGGATTGGGGCCGCAGCCTACTAGCGAAGCCGGGAATGGTGTGCTGCATCCTGCACGGCACGCCGCCGCACCCATCAAGCGGAGCCCTACATAACTCCGCGATTGGCGCCAGCCAGATGCAAGGATCCAAATGCTTACCGCGGGCTTTCCTACTATGGAAGGCAGCAGCACGGACCGAGTATCGGAGGGGGTTGGTTCACGGGAAGAGTCATCTGTGAATTGAAGGATATAGCGAGTTCCGTCCTCACGTCGGTCTGTGAGCCAAACATCCCCCATCGCCAGGTCGGTTGCCCAGAACGAAGCAGTGACCAGAAATGGCGAGCCCAGCAACACCCGCTCACGCGGGTACCATCCCCGGCGCCGAGCCGATCCCCGCATCACGCCGCTCCCGCGCTCCCCGCCGGCGGTCCCGGGGCGATGGTGATGAGGCTGCCATGTCCGACACCGAAGACATCGACCCGAACCAGCTCGACATGCTGATCTCGCGCTCCGTGCAATCTGCTGCGCCGTTCATGGAGCCCGAGTCCTTCAACCACAGCATGCTGCGCAACACGCGCGTCCACAGCCGCAGCCGGAGCAGGGGTCGCAACTCTACCGTGAGCCCTTACCGCCGCTGGCGGCAACCAAGTGAACAACGCTCTGTTGCCGGGCCGCTGCGAGAGGAGATATCCCCCGACGAGGACACTCCCCTCTTGCCGGCCCAGACCCAAGAAGAAGAAGAAGAAGAAGAGGTGGACGAGATCGCCAAAAGCGACAACCCTTACCTCGGCGGTGTCTCCGTGACCCGCTTCTGGCTGCTTTTCTCCCAGATCATGGCCAGCTACTTTGTCGCCTGCTTTGACGGCACCATTATGGCGTCCAGTCACCCGGTGATCACCTCGTATTTTGGGAGCAGCAACAGCGCTTCATGGCTGTCTACGGCCTTCTTGCTCACCTCGACGAGCGTCCAGCCCATGCTGGGCAGCTTGTCGGATGCCGTGGGACGGAAGCGCCCGTACGTGATTACTATCGCCATATTTCTGGTCGCGACGGTGTGGTGTGCCGTGGCGGGGAGCATGATGAGTTTTATTCTGGCCAGGGCATTGTGTGGCGTAGGCGCGGGCGGCATGATGACGCTGGGGAGTATTATTGTGAGCGATGTTGTGCCGATCGAGTAAGTTCACCATGGGTTACTTAGGGGTTGGTGCTGATGGGGAAGCTGACCGGTTTAGAATCCGCGGTGCTTTCCAATCCTACATGAACATCACGTACGGCGTGGGCTCCATGCTGGGCGCGGCTTTGGGCGGTGCCATGGCGGACTACCTCGGCTGGCGCTGGGAATTTGGCATCCAGGTGCCGCTTGTGATGGCCTGTCTTGCCGTCTCCATCCTTGCCATCCCCGATGATCTGGGCCTGGCCGGGAAGAAGCAACAGACGCTGGCGGAGGCCATGCGGACGTTCGACTTTAAGGGGTCCATCCTGATGACCACCTCCATTACGTTCCTCATCTTGGGCCTGGTGAGTTTGTCAACTGAATCATTCCTTACAAACTGACTACCACTAACCAACCCTTAAGAATCTCGGGGGCAATGTCCTGGCTTGGTCCCACCCCTTCGTGATCGCCTCCCTCGCCATCTTCGCCATCTTCTTCCCCCTCTTCCTCTTCGCCGAGACGCGCGCCATCAAACCCATCATGCCGCTCCACCTCGTCCTCAAATCCCCGCACATGAACCTCATCTTCTCCAACCACATCGCCGCCTTCCTCTCCACCGCAACTCTCTTTAACGTGTAAGCCACTCCCCCTCTGCCTCCCCCTCACCCTCACCCTCTCCCCCCAAACCCACGACCAACACCTCTAACCCGGGCACCGCGCCGCATATCCATAGACCGCTCTACTTCCAAGGCGTGCTCCTCACGACGGCCACAACCTCGGGCTTCCGCCTGGTGGTCTCCTCCGCGGTGGCGTCCATGGCCGGCACGGCAACGGGCTTCCTGATCACCTACACGCGCCGCCTGAAATGGCCGCTCGTGCTCGGCACCTCGCTGACGCTCCTCGGCTCCCTCTGCCTGACCTCGATGCAGCGCGGCTGGCCCGCCGTCTTCTACATCCTCTGCCTCCTGCCCGGCGCGGCCGGCTCCGGCTTCCAGTTCCCCGGCACCTTCATGGCGATCCTGACCGTCTCGGAACAGACGGAGCAGGCCGTCGTCACGAGCACGCTGATCCTGTGGCGGAGTCTGGGCCATGTGCTGGGCGTGGCGTGCAGTTCGCTGGTGGTGCAGAATGCGTTGTGGTTTTATCTGGACGAGTTTGTGGCCGGGCCGGAGAAGCAGGGCGTCGTGGAGCGGGTGAGGCAGTCGGTCGAGGCGATTCGGGAGCTGCCCGAGGTGTATAGGGAGCAGGTGGTGCAGAGTTACGAGGCGGCGTTGAGGCTGACGTTTGCGTGCTTCACGGTGCTGGCGGTGGTGGGGTTGTTGTTGGTGCTGTGGGTGAGGTTGCCGAGGCTGGGGAAGAAGTGAGTATAGTATATGGGTGTCGCGGTGAAGGATAGGGAGAATGCGGAGAGGCAGAGCCGCTGGCAAAGAACGCGCACTTGGCTGTATATCCCTACCCCCCTCTACGAGGCTTGCTGTGACTAGACGTGATACTTTAGCCAAAGATATCTGGTTCCCAGCCGCCCATACTATCATATTGAACATTCTATGAATTACCTTTACGTTTAACGCCGACTAATGTCGCCCAGCCCATCCCTAATCTCTTACAGCCAGTCCATCAACCCTCAACCATCACCCGCCAATCCGCAACTCCTCCAACTCCCCCTTGACCCTCCGATACAACTCTTGCGCCTCCCTCTCCCGCGTACTCACAAATGCCACCTCGGCCCTGAGCGCCGCCAGTCGCCGCTGGATAGCCTGCTCCTCGCTCGTATGCAAGATCCTAAACCCGCCGAGTGCATTCCGTGCCTTTTCCAGCGCGGCATGCGCCTCGCCGACCTTTTTGCGCAGCATCTCGGCGCGGTTCTTGTACCCCCCCAGGTGCAGGTTGAGCTTCTTCTCGAGTTTGTTGCCTTTTTCCGCCGAGGCGAGGAGAGACTCGAGCGCGGACTGCAGAGTTCGTTAGTTTCTGGCTGTGATTAATTATGGTAATGATGCCACGGGAAACCTACATCTATAGCAGACCTCATGGTAGAGATCTTGTCGTCTTCGTCATCGTCATCATAACAGCCCAGGCCGAGGAGCAGTGAGTTGGTGTTTTCTTTGTCCCAGATGGCTTGGACTTCGTCAGGCTTTGGCTGGTCTTTCATTTCCATTAGAATCTGGAGGCGGGCTTCGGCGAGGGCGGAGTCTTCGAGCTGGGTAAGGGTCACCGGCTTAGTAGACGGTCGTGCGCCTGGAAGCGGGTATTTGGCTGCGTCGTGCGCGATCAAGAGGGCGGCCTCACGGGCGACGAGCGCTTGTGCTGGGTCGTCGACTTTAGAGACTGCTTGTAGCAGCGCGTTGTAGTCAACTGACACCGCCCTTGGCAGATTCCGCTGCATTACCTGTGTCCGCCGCTTGCGCTCAATGAGTTCCCGCGCTTCGCGGATCTCGCGTTCCCGCCGATCGCGCTCCGCGGCGTCTTCCTCCAACTCTTCTGCCGTCTTCGGCTCCTGCTGGTCCTCGGGCAGCTCCAGCTCCCATTCCGTTTCCTTGGGCCTGGGCAGAGCGGCGAGCCGCTGCTTGAGCTGGTGGCGCAGGGACAGGTCGCGCATCCTGGCGTCCGCTGGCGTTCCCCCAACCATATCCATTTCATTATCGGCCGCATTTAAAGAGAATGTGTCCCGAGGCGTGCGTAACGGGGTCTGCCCGACCCGGAGTGGCGTGGCACCAACGCCATTCGCGGCAGGCCGCAAGGGGGTTGCTAAGGGGTTTGGCGTAGCAACAACCTGCTTCCGGGGCGCGACTGACTCGAAACCGGTAGACCCTGCCCCCTCGTGAAGAGGCGTATTCTCCCCTCCAAGAAGTGACGACTGTGTCTCTGTTAACGCCCGGATATTGCGAATCTCATTGGCGATGTGGTCTTCTTGCGCCGGTGCGCGGGGTGTCCTGATGGGCGTGTTCGTGTTCAGCGCCGAGTAGTTGCCCACCAGCCCCCGGGTGGCATCATTGTCGCTGTCCCGAGCCATCGCGCTCGCCCGCTCGCCGATCATGCCCATCTTGACAATCTCCTCGAGCTCGCCCTCACCGACTTGCGGGGCTGGTAGCACCAGCGCTTTTCGTTTGCTGCTCTGTTCCGCCTCCCGGATCTTCTGCATCTGACCGGCCTTGAGGGCAGCCTGCATCGACTGTGACGGCCCGTCTTTCTCGTTCTTCCTCCTCTTCCGCTCAGCGTCCCCATCTTCATCGCCCTTGCGTTTGTTGCCGACCTGCTGCTTCTTAGGATCGAAGTGGGAGCGCTGGAACTCGTTGCGTGAGATTTCGTCGGTCGTGTCGTAGAACCCGGGCACTGGCTTCTTCTCAAAGGGGATATCCGCATTGTAGTCCATCTGCCCCTTCTTCCGAGTCGTGACCTTGATGTTGATGCCAGCTGTCTTGAGCTCTCGCCGCTTCTGCAATGCGGCCAGGCGTCGCGACTCTTCCTGCTGCCGCTCGCGAGCCTTCCGCTTTGCTTTCTTTCCCTGTGTATTGGCCAAGCGGGCGCGGGCCTCGCTCAGCATTTCCTTCTCGTCCTCGTCGAGATCGATCGTGTCGGGGCGAGCGGGTTTCGTCTCGGGGTCGGGGTCGACTTCCCCCGGGCGTAGACGCCGGACATCATCGGCAGTAGGCGCTTGGGTCTCGCCGCCTTCGGGGCCCGTTAAACCGAATGCGGATTCTTCCCTCTGCTCAGCTTCATCGAGGAGACGCTGGTATCGCTCGAGGCATTGGTTGGCGGTGCGGCCGACAATCGGGGCGATGGTGCGCCATTGCGTGGGCATCAACTTGGCGAGGTGCAGCAGTTTCTCGTCCTCCTCCTTGCTCCACTCGATCTTCTTGATGCTGGGGTCCAGCCATTCGTTCCACCGAGCCTTGCACTGCTTTGGCGTCTTGCGCGCCAGCAGTGATGACACACGCGCCCACTGGTTCAGCCCATACTTGCTGACGGAGGCCTTGAGGATCTCATCCTCGATGTTTGTCCACACGCCTCCTTTGACGACGGGCATGGTGATGGCTGGTGTGATGGGTTTGGTCGTTGTTTGGGTTGAACGGGAACTGGAAAATCGTGGCGCGGGTTGAATCTAGACGAGACTAAGATCTGCTAGGATTGGGCTTGCGGCAGGCAGTGTGGGGCATGATTGGCTGGGTCTATCCATCTTGCAGGCCCACCCTACCTAAGCTCTAACTACGGAGTAAGCTTTCCTGCACGTCGCGTCTTCCGCGGCAGCTTTCCCGCACCGCTCTTGCAGCAAAAGTCCAACGCCCAAGCACAAGCGCAGTGAAAGCATTGCACAATCACACAACCGCACAATCACAATATTTGGAATAATGCGTCACGGATAAGACAGTGGATTGTTTGGCGATTTATCTTCCAATTGACACAATCATACAATGGCCTCTGACGCTCCCTCCCCACAGCGGGAGCCCACGCCCTCTGCGGCATCCTCTCTGCCACAAAAGCGTGCCCTAGAAGATGACCACAGCCCGGCGGTTTCGTCACCACTTAATCCCGAACCCAAGGCCCCAAAGGTGCAAGTACAGGTTCCCGTTCAAGACGACAGCCAGGCCATGGCGCGCGAAAAACGTACCAAGAAGGAATCCCTCAAGAAGCGCGAGTCCAAGGGTGGCCCCGACAGCGCAAGAGCGACGCCCGATCCCAAGCCAAGAGAACCCCCGGGCGAGCTGGCACCCATCCGGTACAAGCTCGCCCATCCGAAGCCGACCGACTTTGAGGTATCCAGAGGGCCGGTATTTACAAGTCATCACGAGGTCCAAGACCCCGAAGGGAAGACAATCGAGTTCCACGAGACCTCGGATCAGTAAGTGCCTGATACCCCATGCCTGCTATTCAGGGCTGACGAACCCGTGTAGCGTATATAACAAAAAGAACTTTCACTACACACACTGCATCGCCGACCCCGCCTTTCCCTCTATGTTCTACTACCGCAACACCGAGCCGCCACCCTTCGGCGCCCACATGGCCTTCGAGGACGCCGCATCGCATGTGTTCTTCGACCGGGGCGGGATGCACGTCACCTCAGACAAGGGCTTCCGCATGGCACGCGCCAATGTGTCGGTCCGCGAGGGGCGCTGGTATTGGGAGTGCAAGGTCACGAGGGGCATCCTCAAGAACAGGAAGGAGGGCGATCCGGAATCGCACGGTCATATCCGTGTAGGCTTCGCGAGGAGAGAAGCGTCCCTGGATGCGCCGGTTGGTTTCGATGCATACAGTTACGGCATTCGAGATGTGGCAGGGCAGATAGTGCATATGTCGCGACCAAAGGATTTCTTTCCGCCGGGCGAGGACATCAGGGAAGGGGACGTCATCGGGCTAGAGATCCAGCTGCCGTCCGAGCGACTTCAGCGGAAGATTGTTCAGGGCCAGTACAACCCCGCGATCGATCTCGCCGACGAGGAATCTGAGCAGGCGCCGGAAGCACCAAACATCATCCGCGACCGCATCCCGATCCGGTTCAAGGCGCACATTTACTTTGAGAAAATCGACTACCACACGACCAAGGAGCTGGAGGAACTGATGAACCCGTCGCCCGTGGGTTCTGGCCACAATTCCGAGGCACCAAGTCCGACGCATCCGGTCCCTGCGCTGCGCACGCTCCCGAATTCATGCATCAAGGTCTACAAGAACGGCGTGCTCATGGGAACGCCATGGACGAATCTTCTCGCGTTCCTCCCGCCGGCGTCAAGGCAGGCGCAGCAGACTGGTGGGCGGGAGGCACTTGACGACGGGACGCTGGGCTATTATCCGGCGGTAAGTGTGTTCCGGGGCGGCGCAGTTGAGGTGAATTTTGGGCCGAACTTTTGGTACCCACCACCAGCTGAGGACGCAGATATGGCGGACGTCGATGGGCCACAGACAACCAAGCAGAGTAGGCTCAGTGCGGTGAGCCAGCGCTACGATGAACAGATTGTCGAGGACATTGTCTACGACATTGTGGACGAGGTTGGCTTTTGGATGCACGACGGCCAAAAGGTCATTGACCGGTCAGTGCGGGATGAGAAAGCCGAAGCGGTGGCGCCAGGGAGGGATGAGATCAAGGAACTGGTGCAGGACGACTGAGCACAAGACCTTGGTAACAAATTCAATAATAAGAATATCGGCGGGCCAGGGTATCGCTCCAAAATATTACGACCGCGGACTCTCGAGAGGAGGCTCCACAACCACCACAGCGCTCGACACACCCTCCTCGCCAACCTCCCTCATCTCTTCCCCTTGTCCCCCCTCCTGAAGTTCTCCCCCTTCCGCCGCCTCCTTCTCGCGCTTCTCCCTCTCCTCCTTGCCCCGCTTATGACAATACCACAACACAAACAGCAACAAGAAAACTGCCGTGCTCCACAGCACATTCGTCCCCACAAATGCGGGCCACCGCACCTTCAAAGCATTGACGATGGCCTTGAGCATGCTCTTCACAATCGCCGGCGTCAGGACAAAATCACTCAGATTCTTCGGCATCAGAAACCGCGCCAGCCCGCCCGCATCCGTCTCCTTCTTGAGGCCCTGTGCCTCCGCCGCGGCAGCGAGGACCTCCGGCCCGAGGGAGCTCGTCAGTTTCTTGGGCAGCTGTGTCACCAGCTTCTGCATAGAACTGGGCAGCTTGTCGAACCCGCGCTTGAGCACGTCGTTGCGCCCGTCAAGGAGGGCGACCAGGTCGTCGACCGCGGTCGGGCCGCCGTGCATGATGTCTTTGAGAACGAGGACGAATTGGCGGAGGAGGGATTGTAATTCGGCCGAGGCGGTTAGGGCGGCGGATTTGGCTCTGTTGGAAGTGCTGGCGGCTTTGGACGAGTCCGGGGACGGGTCGGAGGTGTCGGGGGCGGTTGATTCGATGCCGAGGCGGGAGAGCACGCCGTTTAGGTCGGCCCATTCACGGTCTGCTTCCTCTGGGCGCACATTGGTGCTGGCGCTGGGGACGGTGAGGGTGGTCGAGGAGGATAGTTTGCGGTGGAAGAGGCGCGAGAAGCGGTTTTGTTTCTTGGTGGCGGTAGCGGTGGTGGTGGGAGCGGAGGCTGTTCCGGTCTCGGGGAGGCGCACTGAATCGCTGTCGCTGTCCCAGGTCAAGTCGGGCGTCTTTGGACGTGGAGGAAGAGCTGGAGGGGGTCCATCGTCGTCTTCGTCGTCCTTAGATACCAGGCGCTCGAGGAACTGCTCGTCGTCGTCGTCCAGGAGGGGCGTGGGCTTGCTGCCGTCGGACGCGGTCGGGGAAATCGCATTCGCGGCTGGGCTACTCGTCTGGGCCTTTTCGTCTGGCTTCCCTGCTGCCACCTTGTCCGCCTCCTTCCCCGTCTTTCCCGCCTTGTGTTTCTTGAAGAACGACGCCATAGCGAGTGCGGTGGTATTTCAAGTGAGAGGATGGGCTGCTGCAGTTGGAGCGGGGGAGGCTTAAACCAGCTCGCCTCAGCTCTGAAACGGCGTCATCCCTCAGTTACATTGCTGTTAGTGGTTGGCCAAGCGCCTCGGACATACATGCCAAGCACCGCACCGCCACGATAGCAAGCGCCACAGTGATGTCACTCATAAACATGCCCAATGTTATTCGCCGTCTAAACTGTGGCTAGTGAAAACTTGATACTTTGTATGTATGTACAGTACATACAGTACAGTACAGAATACACTGCCGGGTATCACTGTGAGAACATACCTGAATTGCTCCTCGTCCTCATTCATCCTCTGCATCCTCCACACCTTCCATGTCCTCCACGTCCTCGGCGACTGCGGCCCGCCCCACAGTCTCACTTCTCCTTGCACGTCTTCCCCGTCCACGCTGAAACCCTGACCTCGACGTGGCCGCCCGCTCGCCGACAAAGTGGTTCCCCTCCCACGGCCGACCGCACTTGGGACACTTCCGGTCCCTTCTCGTCCGCCAGAACCCCTCATCACAGATATCATGCAATCGCACGGTACAGTCCGGCTCGTTGCAGCGCTGCCCATACGTGACAATTTCTTTACAGGCCTCGCAGAACTTGATGTTCCGCCACTCTTCCTCGGCGTCCAAGTCGTTGTACGTAGCCACCAGCCACGACCACAGCTCCATCAGCGAGCGCGACGTCAAGCTGTAGAACCCGTCGCGTGACTTGTCCAGCCAGCCCTCGGCGACCAGGCTCGACAGCAGGGACAGCACCTCGGAGTGCCTCAGCCCTCGGCTGGCTGCCGCCGTAGCACCCCCCTCTCCCCCCCCGTCATCCTCGCCATCATTCCCGTGGAGATTGCTCTCCCTCCGCGCAGCGGCCGCGCCAGCCGGAGGCCGCGACACCCCAAGCGCTTGGCCCTCGTCCACAGCCATGACCTCCATGCGCGGGGTATTGTGCGTCTCGAACATGGCGTCCAACAGCCTCTTGATGTAGGCTACCTCCTCGGGGGTGCGGGCGGTGCCGAGCTGTGTCGCGGGGTCGCTGTGCGCGTTGATAAACGCCCAGACGCGCTCCCCGCCGATCTGGTCGCGCGTGTTGCGGATGTCAAAGTCGAGCGGTTCGACGGCCTCGCGGGCGGTGCGGAGGAAGTTTTCAAAGTCGGCTGTGGTGATGGAGTGCGCCGGGACGGGCCCGCCCTCGGGGTCCGAGGAGGATTTGATGGCTGCGAGGATCTTTTGGGCTTCCGGGAAGGTCAGTGTGCCCCGCGCCATGAAGGCTTGGATGAAGGCGCGGTTGGCGTCGTTGTAGCCTGCCGGCAGCGGCGGTGTCCAGCCGTCATCCATTGTATGATAAGATGGCTGGTGATGGTGATGATTTGCCTGGGTTGGGTGGTGGCAAGGGTGGTTATTAAGCTCGGAGCTGTTTGGTGGGACGCGATTCGCGTGGTTGTTTTTGGTGTTGCGGGGTCTGAGGGGAATTGGAGAAACCTTGGGCTGGGGGCATTGGGTCCATCGATCCAGGTATGTAAAGTGCTTCGAACTGCGCAATACACAGTACATGCAGTAGAAGCACGTCACCCACGCCTACCTGCCTTACTTTATGTACTGATAATACAAGATCGTCGTCGTTGCCTGGAAAATGAACGGGAGGTCTTCCGTGCCTGCCTTTCGAGTGGAGTCTGGGCTCAATTCATCATCGGGGCATCCCTGCGATCCGGCCCCTCCATTCGCGCGGCTCTCCTCCCACGAGGCCCGGCCGCACAGCTCAGGGAGCTTCTCAACAAGAATAGCTTCAACCCTAGCGTGTCGGAGGTGACCGCCTTCAGCAGCCGTTGGAACGCACGTTTTGCGTACGGTGCTCGGTTATGACGAAGGGGGTGTGGTCTGTTCCACCTCTTCGCTTCCCTCTGCCAGTGCCAGTTACCTTATCAACGTCAGTTCGGTCCGTTTTGGAGGACGCAATCGACAGTTCTGTGAGTGGTCGTTTGCGTGTGCCTTGGCAGGGCCGATTTCCGAGATCGAAGCAGCTTGTGTGGAGGCCAAATCTCGGGTGCAACTCGGCTAGAAAGATTCTGTTCGGCCCGCCAAGCCCCAGCAACGCGCTCGAACCCTCGACAGCGTCGCAGCCCCTTCCCACTGGGATCCGATCTGCACATGCTCCCTCCAATCCCGGTAATCCCGCTGTGTCCCGCCAACCCATGTCCTGTTGAGCGTTGCAGCAGATGGCTGCCTCGACGTCCCCACCCCCGAGCCACTGTACGCAGTAACCGCAAGCAGAGACGAACACGCGGTCTCCGGTGTCGAGTTCCACCATCTGCAAGCTAGTGTCCGACTCCAAACTCCTAAGAGTCAAGCCAAACCGTGCGCTCAGGCAAAATGGCAGCTCCGTTGTGCTCCGTTGTGCTCCATCCCGCTCGGCAAAACTACTCCATCGGCCCCCCTTGGACGGGTTGCTCGAGGCAGCTGATGTTTTGTCGAGGAGCCGCGGCTCCTACGACCTGGTTCTTGCCACTTCACTTGTTGCTGTCAAACACCGACACCATGGGGAGCCTCGTTTCATCCTTGATCGGTCCGGGCTGACCACACTTTTGGCATTGTCGTTGTGACTCGTGAGCCTCCGAGTTCTTTGCACGCCAGACGCTGAGATGGTGGCCCAGCTGCCGCCCGAGGTGGTGGGTATCGCCGTCGGCGTTCTCATCTACAGCTTCATCTGTCTGGCCAGTGGCCTTTTCCTGCTGTGGCTGGTCTGGGTGCACGATGAGCGCAAGAGCTGTAAGCAAACCCCCCATCGATAGTCCTTTTTGCGACCCCCCGCTCACGACACAGACATCGCAATGCTGGGCTTCTTTGTGTCGCTGCACACGCTCGCGTCCATCATCCAGCAAATCCACACCATTGTCCGCTGGCGCGATATCAAGACAGAACAGTATGCCAACCTCGTCGCCAATGTGGGCAACCCCGAGCTGAACATCACTGGTGCATCGACGGGGCTAGATCTGGTCTTGTTCTACATCCGTGGGTCGCGTATTTGCTTTGTGCCCCTAATAGACTTGATTTAACATTTGGTAGAATACTACGCTTACAATGTCGAGTCTCTGCTCGTCTTTTTCTGGTACGCCACCCGCATTCTGTTCCATCCGTCAATTGACCGTGGCCCAGGGCCGTCGAGCTCGCAAATAGCATCTTCCAGCTGCGCATCACTAAAATGTACCGCTTCCACGCGAGTCTCATAGCCAAGGCCACCGCCGCAGTTCTGCCCGCAATCCAAATGGTGCTCCTCCGGTACAGCGGCGTCGACAAGAGCACGGCCGGCTTCATGGCGCTGGCCGATGCAATCAGTGCGCCCATCCTTCCTCTACCCAGTACGTACGTACTGTCCAAACTAACAAACCCGCTAGTGATCGGTTGTTTCGCAGCGGGCGCCCTCATGTTGTTCGCCATTCTCACTCGGTACCTCCACTCGCGCATCACCCTCGCCTCGTGGAACGTGCGCTACGGCCAGTCGACATCCGGCGGCGGCACCCACGGCAGTGCCAACGCCGCGCGCTCCGCCAGGGGCGGTCTCGCGCGGCCGAAGCGGGTCAACATTTACGACAGGTGGCTCGTCCTGCGATTCAGCGTGGCCTTTGCCGCCTTGAGGTCGGTTCGCCCCCTTTTCTTCTCTCTCTCCGCCCTTCCCCAACCCCTCCCAGGGAGCCAGCCACCGGCTTACCAACCCCCGCGCAGCCTCTTCCAAATAGTAGTCATCAACTTCCAGCTCCGCGCCGCGTCAACCAACAACCGCGCCAACGTACCCCCCGAACCGGACCTCAGCGCCGGCCGCGCCCGCGGCGACTTTGCGCTGTTTGCGCCCGCCCCGACCGCCGTGCTGTTCAGCTTCTTCGTGTTTGGCACGACCCGCACTTTCAGGGAATACATGTGGAACATGTTTGTGCCGCGGTCGGTGCGGGGGAAGGTCGCCGCCCGGAAGCGCCGGCGCGAGAGGGAGGTTGGCGCGTCCGTGTCGGTTTTTCGTTCGACTGTTACGGGCGATGTTGAGGGTGCGAATGGCGCGGGGGTCAGGCTGGGGTTGGGGGATCTTGGTGGGAGGTCTGGGGCGAGGGATGGCGATGGGAAGAGTGACGGTGATGAGTGGCCGATTTTGAAAGGCAGTCCCGTTGGGTCGGGGCCGGGGCTCGAGAGAAGATGAATATGTAGGGGGGTGAATTTATGGGTATGGCATGGCATGGAAAGGCGTTTTGGTGTTTTTGTCTTCACTTTTGAGGATATAGAGTATAGAGAAAAGTACATAACGCATAGTCAGCCATGGGTAATGAGTGACGGAGGTTACTCCCACCACGCCGCGTCCTCCGTTCAGTTGCCAATGCAACTTTGAGGGGGATGCTCAGCGCCTTCTGAGTACCTATCGAGACGGCAGTCGGCATGGTTGCTTGTGTGGCGACATTCGACTACACTCCATGCCTCCGTCTGATCAAGGCCTATTCGTGCAAGCCATGGAGCCTTCGTCGAACAAATCAAGAGTTTCAAAAATCGTTCTTGAAATATGACATATCTGCAGTCATCTGCAACGTTCCCACTGTTCCCCTGCAACCTGTAGAGAGTGGCGTATTTCAACGATGTGCTCCTGGACTGGGCCAGTTTTCACGCCCCCGCCACGAGTGTCATGATGGACGTGCTTGCTAGGTCTGAAACTCGAGACGTCGGCTATTTACATTACGCATTCCAATACTTACCTGACTTTGTCATGGAGCATCCAAGCTATACGCCTCACCGTGATGTTGACGACCTGCCTTCAAGTTTACGCCGTGGTCAGGGACGAAACACCGTAGACGCAGATACTATGACTCGTGTTGGGTTTTAGTTGGCCAGTAAACCCTTGCAGTGTATAGACCGAGGAAGGGGACGCCAACTCGGTGAGTGACAACCGCCGAAATTGCTGGTCCCAAGGAGTTTGCTCATTGAAAGATGTACCTTGCTGATAGAAGATACCTTTGAACGGAATGGTAGAAGGTTCTTTCCATCTCTCACCTCGATCCCTCCCAGTCCATCAATTTCACCAGTCTTGGCAGATGTTCGAAACGCCAATATAACCAACCCATCACCTGGCCGGTCCACCACCATGGCGTTGTTGTCATCAACTACGATCGTAATTATCTAGATATGCGGGACTCGCTTGTCGAGTGCATCTACCGCGGCCCGTGACGATTAGTTTCGTGGGTCGGGAGACCTTCGGTGCGATGATGCCCGGTGTGCGCGTTTATTACCACCAGCTCAATTAAGAATCACTTGACTATACACGGGGCGCCCAGTCTAGAGTAATACAAAGGGTGAGATGCTTCGGTTTTAGACAAAAGGGAATGCGATGGCGATTAGGGTATGTCCGTTCTCCTGCTTCAGCCGCATTATATTCAGCTTGTCATTTGAAGCACCGCTCGCTTGCTAACAACGGTCCGCTAAGTAGCACATTTTACACAGGAGCCTACACCTACACGTAATTAGAGGCTTAGGGAAGAGTGGGCGCCGGGAGATGTGCAACTGTCCAGCAGTAGAATGGGTTGGCAAGGAACTTGGGGAAGAGGTGTAGTTGGATGATAACTTATAGCGAATACTCTTGAAGATATAGCACGTTGCATTTTTGGATATGATTCTGCTATTTGATTGCCTTGGCGTCGTTCGTATATGTCGCCTCGCCTAGGTTAATGGCGTGATAGGTGTATGCCTAGCGTCAATGTAATGGCGTGTGAAGGGACAACAGAGCCATTGCACCTATTAGAGATCGAGATCCTAGTCCCGCGATATTGCTCCCCACGTAGCGAGAGCAACCGCTCAATCAATGCGATGCTGGGCGAGCCGCATTCCAGGTTGTCTTCACCGCGGCGCCAGGAAGTACAATGGCAGCGGTCCGTCTGGAGAAGAAAATAAGAGCAACAATAAACGGGATTCGGGCAATACGAAAAGGCCGCGTTTGACGCAGATAGGCATGAGTGAAAAGGTCCTGCGGTCAGTCACCTAGTTCTTCCTAGACAAAACGGCGTCTCGTCTGCTTCGTTACCAACTACAGACTCTTTGAACCTGGCAAAGGGCCCGAAATATCCTGCTGCCGCCTCTCATCGTCGATTTAGTTAAGGGGGTAGTAACCATGGCGTGCTCCTTTTTTCCCGGAAACAAACCTGAACCGAATCTGAGACTGAGCTCACAGCTTACATGTAGGTAATTACATAATGCGTGAGGTTGCCCTTAAGAAAGTCAACACTTGTTTTTCGGCAAGGAGATTAGCTGCCTATTATTACGTCAGAAAGAGTTTCTCCTTTCCTGGTTTTCTCATTCCCCCCTCTTTTCCTTTTTTTGCCATGCCGGTCTAGTTGGTCCTCTTTCCCACTCTGGCCCCTCTCATATTCGCCACCGAGAGACAGCATTCAGGAGCACCCGGCAGCTTCCAAGGAGAACTCTCAGCACTGCTGACATGAAATTGCATGGCGTGGCAACCTTTGATTCAGTGCAACGTTTTGACGCAATTCCAAGCTTTTTACCAAAAAGCTTAGGGCACTGTCTAGAGCTCCCTGGCTTGATGCGGAGTTTCTGGGGCCATGAGTCTACTGTATGTAGATGTCAACCATTTGCCGCCTTTATGGAGCTAGTCTCGCTAACCCCGAGCTAACCTCTCAACCTCTCCTGTCAACGTCTGGTGTTTAATGAGGTGTGGGGTGGAAGCGTGCGATCCGCGGGGCTTAACCACTGCGTTGGGAATCTTGGCAATTCCCGGTGAAGGAGGTGAAGGGATCATCCCCGCCGTGTGAGGCCGTCTCCTGAGCCTAATGTTCCAGACTAGTGCTTTGCTTGTTTTCAGGTTTTACTGCGGCCGTCGGCGTCTGCGGGAGAGATGGAGCTACCGCGGGAATCCAGGACTTCTGGCGTTGTAGGCGAATTTTGTCGCCTAGGGATTATTTTATCGACGAGACAGACGGATTTTGGCCTGTTGAGACTTGACACTTCGGTGAGAGGTGAGAAGCCCGAAGGTCCTCCTCGTGTCTGTGTTTGCCCAGGGCAGTGAGCTGTCTGTGACTGCGAACCACCAAAGAGCCGACACCGCCGGTTTCCATTTCTCTCCTTTTCCACAAGACAAGACACTAGCAGCGCCACTCTCCACTTTTCGACCTATCGGTTGGTGGGCTGGGTGCCTATCGTGCCATGGATGTCGCGACGGCAACACCTACGATCTAGACTTGTCCCTCCAGGGGTAGAAAGTGCGGGTCATAGCGGCAAACTCAGTGTTGCTGCTGCAAGGGGCATCCTATCCGGCCGTCAATAATCAATGATGGCCTCTCATGTTTTCATTCAGCTGCCTTGTGCTACTGATCTCTCGCTCAGGGCGACGACGACTTCGACAAAAAGGGTCCTGATCGCCGCCCTCACAGGTGCCACAGCTCTCGGGATCCTCTACACAGCGCACCAGAGCCCAAGTTCCGACTCCCAAACGAATCGTCGGTCACCATGGACTCAAGCACCCCGGACCAGTACGCCGCCCCGCTGCCGTTGACGCCCGAGGAAATCGCTGCTCTCCCACACGACAATGGCGCGCCAAAGCTCCTGGCCAGCGTTTGGTCATTGTGCTTCATCGCTACACTGTTCTTATGTCTACGCATCTACTGTCGTATGCTCAGGAGGCAGCGACTGTGGTGGGATGACGCTATCCTCATCGCCTCCTGGGTAGGTACCCCAAACTTGGGGCGGATTTCTGATAAGGCGGGAGGAGGTTGCTAACATAACGACGTAAAGGTCTGCATTATTATCGAGGCATCGCTTCTCAGTTACATAACCCGTCTAGGCTACGGGTTGCACATCTGGGACTTTGACTTGAACAACATGCAATACCTGATGTTGCCTACCAACGTGGCAGGCACCTTTTCCGTCACGGGCGCCGTCTGGAGCAAGACGTCATTTGGAATCACGCTCCTGCACGTCACCGACGGCTGGATCAAAAAGGCCACCTGGTTCTGCATCATCTCCATGAACGTGGCCATGTTTTTCTCCGCCCTGTTCCCATGGATCAGTTGCACGCCCATCCAAAAGTCATGGGACATCTTCATGCCGGGCACCTGCTGGGACCCCAGAGTCACAGTGTACTACAACATCTTCTCGGCGGCGTACTCGGCCTTGATGGATATCACACTTGCCATACTCCCGTGGAAGTTTCTCTGGGGCCTGCAGATGCACCGCAAGGAGAAGATCGGAGTGGGCATTGCCATGAGCATGGGCGTGTTTGCTGGCGCCACAGCTATCGTCAAGACTACGAAGCTGCCTATGATGCTGTCCACCGATTTCGGTACGTGCAAACTTCGACTGTTTACGAAGAAGAAGAAGAAGAAGAAGAAGAAGAAGAAAAGGGAAGAGCATTAAACTGACGGACGGACAACAGCTGACGGAATCCCCCTCTGGGTTTGGGGCAACGCCGAGGTGTGCTCCTCGATTATCGCCGCCAGCATCCCTATGCTCCGCGTGCTCGTGCGCGACGTCAAGTCCTCTCGCGGCTACCAGTCCGGCTACTACGACAAGGACACGGGCGTTAGCGGCAACCACAGCAGATTCGTCACCATCACGAGCAGACCCGCCCGGGCGGGAAGCGACCTCGAACTGCACAAGCTCGGCGACGACCGCAGCGACCGCAGCATACTGGGGAATAATGCACAGGCTTTGCAGGGCGGCAAAAACGCCATTGTTCAGGTGACCGACATTACCGTCAAGTACGACGAGGGAGCCGGGGAAGCGAGCGGACCGGAAGATGTGATAAAGCCGCCGACGGCTCTCCACAAAAGTAGCCGAACTTGAAGTGGTAGTAGTTCAGAACTTTAAAATAGACAAAAATGAAATGGGTAACCATCAACCATTACACCCCCAGTCGCGCCCACATTCTTTAAGGCGGAGGGAACAGCAGCCAAACCATGTCACACCTGCTCCTGGCCCAGGTGTACTACCATCCCGTGTGACCGCCCTCCGCATAGTCTTCTTCTGCCTTACCACTCTCTCCTCCCTAGAACCACGTCTTAGTATCACGAGGACTTACAGCGCGCTCTACCCGCAGCCGATGGTACATGCACGGCGAGCACACATCATTGAAATCGACGAGCCTGCCAACACGCCCGTTGCCAGGGGAGATGACACCTTACTGATCAACATGACTGGCTCGACGCACTCAAAGTGAACAAAATGAATAACAGATCAAAACCAAAATATATAACGCCCACATTTGCCGTCAAATTACCAGTCAGCAAATTTTTTTTTTTTTTTAAAAAAAAATAAAACAGGTTTCTCCCTTCTTTTATGAAATCCCTCAGGTAGAGGAGAGACTGAGATCGCGCCACTTCCGATCCGACTCGGCCAAGGCCGCAGCACCTCTGCCTGCATGCTCAACCGCGTCCGGCCCCACCACGCGTCCCCGGCCTCGGATAGGTCGACCTCTGCCGGGCTGATCCTGTTTGCAAAAGGGAGCTTAAAACGGATTAATCGCTGCGTGTGGGAGCAAGGAAACAGTCAAGTGGATGGCCACAGTGGGTGATGCTGGTCTCTGGTTCAATCCTACATCTCCCTACCCGTGTTTCGACCTACCCAATCGGAAGCTGCGTTGGTGCATATACCTAAGGTAGTACCTAGGTATGGCTTGGATGAAGGATGCCCAATAATGCAATTCTGGAAGCTTGCGCCTCCCAACTCCCAAGTCTCGGCGGAGCGAACATTCCGGAGGGATAAGATAGACGCACAAGGCGGTGGGCGGATTCTTGGGGGAGCGTCTTCTTTCTATACACCTGGTGGGTACTAGTATAAAAGGTAAGGTACCTTAGATTTCCGTCCTCGTTCTCTCACATCTCTCACATCTCTCACCCAGAACTATTCAAGCACGCATCTTGTCTCCCATTCGTCCATTGAATTCAAACCCACGCAGTTTTGCCTGTCAACATGCCTAGATTACGGTCCATCTACCTCGCAGTCCTCGCTGTCACCAACGTCGTACCTCTTGCATCTAGCCGCGAGATCTTCATCACGCCCGGCCCGGGCCTGCCCTCTCTCGAATCCCTGGGTATCACCCCGGCCGAACTATACAACATGTCAATCGCAATGGCCGAAACCCACACCAACAACCCCCATCCTCGTCCCCGCAAGCGAAGCTTCTGCGAGCTCCCAGACCCCGATTTCAACGTTCTCCCAGCCGGCCACGGAAACGTCTACGCATGCGCAATATACCTGGACTCCCTGGGAACCACGTCCTGCGTGGCGGAGGGGGGGTCTCAACCTACCATCATGTGTGACGCATCTGGCCAGGCGAATGAGTATCCGGCGCGCGTGGTCGGGTTGCCGGGAGGCGGGATCACCAGGTCGAGCTACTGCCGGGATGCGGCGTGGCCTGTGTTCTGGGTGCTGGATAACTGTCAGAGTTTCTGTGTGGAGAATAAATGCGGGGTGAGTGGGTATGAGACGGCGAGAGGGAACGGGGATTTGACAATCAAGACGTTTGCGCCTCATTTTTGAGTCGATTCCAGGGGCCTGATGGGCTCGTTCTTCGTGTTGGCTTGGGCCCCGCCTTGTGCCCCCTGTTGGGTACTACCTATGTACGGTATGTAGGTAGGTACCTATGTATGTACCTACATACATACATATGTACATACAGTACATTCCAGGTTGCCACTAGTCTTGGCCTGCATAGGGGTGCGATGTATTTGTAGGACCCTCAATCACATATCACCTTCCTCTTCCAGATGCATTACAGCACCAGGCGTAAATACAACATCAGCTTATGCGTGCTCGTTGGTACCGCTGTTCACTTACCACGTTGCAACGCTCCTCCATCCACCATCCGGGAACGCAAAGGAATAATTCCTTCGCCTTTGATCCAACCAAGCAGCCGTTGCCGCCAGTCGAGACAGCTTACATTCAGCATTGGATTCACACACCTCCAAGACAGGAATGGGTTCAGGGCCGAGAACCTTCGATGCTGGAGCCACGGGAGTCGATCAGCAGTCCACCGAGCGCCGACTTCGTCCGCTTCGACAGTTCCGCCCCCTGCTCGCAACCGGCCCGTACGCCCTGCTGTTGAACGTTGGGTCTCTCTGCCCTCGAATACCTCGCACTCGCTCCGTCACCCCAAGCCAGCGCATACCCTTTCTTGAGAAGCTCCGAAGCGGTCGCCTTGGATCTGTCGTCACTCCTTTCAAACCAAACGTCGTCGGTCAGTTCAGCCCCCATATGTGTCAGTGTGCGTGTGTGCCCGTCCGGTTATATGGCCTTTGTCCGTCGTTGCAAACACTTCTTCTTCATTTTCATCTTTCGGCTTGTCGCTCTGTTTTGTCCGTATTCGTGTCTCCCACACGACATATAAACGACGGCGCTCAATCATCCCATCAAGGTAAGTAAATTTACATTTCCATCTTCTGTATTTCAGATAGACGGCTACTGGGAATTGGCCTCATTTCTGGGCGGAGTGGGCATGTGGCCATTCTGCCACACTGCTTCTGGCTCTACAACTGGATGTAATACTACAACACCATAACCACTTTGATTGTCCTCGTCCTTGTTACTGCCTGTAACACTGGGAAAGCTTTCTTCAGAACGGCAGTAGGGGACTGGATTATGGGCCGTGACGCGCAATCACGCAACGATAAGCGCCCTTTGTCCACGTCTGAACGAGTTATTAGATTAGTCCAATCCAAAACGCTTTTTCCTTTTTCGTTCTCAATTCTCAAAAAAAATAAATAAAAATGTTGGGACTTTACAACTCTAGAGTCCAGGGGGTGGGTTTGGGTGAGAATTTTGTCAGCGGATTATGCTTGACTCGCTATACTGAGAAATCAGTGCTTATTTCGCACTTGGTTTCAGCGTGCGGCTCGGGCCTCGTCTCCTTTCTCTACCGTAGAGCTAGGCCTACTATTGAATTGGGGCAGGGAGCCTCCGTCTGGACAGATGGGGCTTAAGGTAGTAGAGCCAGAATTTTTGTTCATTTCTGCGGTATGCGCATTCGTTCATGTATTTAAGACTGGACTGGAGGGCCTCCTTTTGAGGCGAACAAGCATTCTTCATTCCTATTTTCCAGGGGGTACCAGTGTTGACTGACAGTCTTCCGTGCTTCTTCTCCGTATGGCCAGACGGAGAGTATCATCAGCGGTCATCAATTCCATCGAGGGTTCGAGATGCAGCACTTTGAGCCACATCTGTCTGTTGAGACAGATCTCCTCTCCTCTCTCTCACACACACACACACACACACACATACACACACACATCCAGAGGGACTCGCATGATTCGCAGCCACCACTTATGTTGATAGGTGGGTTGGTTGGGTTGTGAGAGTTTCCTCCAATTCAATATATAGGACCCAGACCTACTAGAATAATAAGAACTGAAGTTTAGTAAGGTAAATTAATACTATTCTATTAAAAATTAGCCCTTAGAAAGCCCTAGGTAAAGACAACCTACCATCTACTACCGTGCTGTCCCCACTTGCCGGTTAGGGTATTGCATGGCGACTAGTTGGTCGCTTAGCTTCCATGCTCGGAAGCGACCAGCGATTCCCACAAACCTTCATAAGTCAACACCGTCCTCGGATTTTGGCCTTTGGCAAGAGCACGCGTTGGCTGTCTTGGCGTGCAATCAACCACCAAAGTCCAACACCTCGTAATTCTAGTATGCATATCATAACTCTCCCCCCATTGCCATAAGTTACATCGTACTTCGTTTTAGATGACCAAGTCCTAATTTCTAGTGCTTTCCCAATCCCTTTACAACTTAGGTAGGCCATGACACAAGGTACAACCAGACACAAGGTAGAACCAGACAGAGATAACGCAATACCTGAAACGTTGTCAACCGTGGCCATTTGGCTGCCTCCAAATACTGACAGCTTTCTACAAGTCGTAATGGGTTACTCGCCAACGGAGCCCAACCCGGTATGATTAATCTTCCTCTAATTACCATGTCTCTTCCAAAGCCAGCTTTTCTTTTCCCAACGTCGCAATCCTCGGATATCCAGGCTTATCCTTATGCAGGCCAAATATTAGTGGGGTTTGGTGGAGAGGACCAGTAGATTCAATGCACATAGTCTGGTCTTTGCTACATATCCTTTGAAGCTTTTTTGTTTGACCTGCCCGGCGTAGACGTCGGGTTCCTCTTGCTCGCTTCACCTCTTCTTGTTCCGATCTAGTGATCTATCGGCTGGTCACCTTCCAGCTCAAACTTGGCCCCTTGGCTACCTGCACCGAATCGGTCAATATATGGTCATTGCTAAGAGGGAATGGGGCTGGTAATGCCGGCCCAGGTACCCACCAGTCCCGGCTAGGGAGGAGGGATAAACTCTCCAAACTGAGTGTTCGGCGGTTGGTAGTGCCTCGGGCTATTTTGGGGGACACGGGATCTGGCGTAGATGAGCAGAAAATACTGGAGAGGGCGATCCTCGAATGTCCAACCCGAGGCGTGTTCCGCCCGCCGTCGCTTTTGGTTGAAGTAATCGAATGTTCGAGCTATCTCGTCGGCCGGCCTGAGCTGTTCAATCACGGGGGTGGTGTCTTGGTGATAGACCCGAATGTCGCTCTCGGCGAGGTTGAGCACCGCGCGGAGGTGGTAGTGGCGTGTCTTTGTCACCGGAGCCACCGTGCCGTCCGCTTGCTTTCGGTACTCTGCTGGGCCCTCGAGAGCAAACGAGCGCATGTGCTCAAACCTGTGCCCGCCTTTCAAAACGACTGTGAGGATATTGGGCATGCGGCTGGCAAAAGCAACGCGGGCGCCCTTGACATCACGTATGCCTAATTTCCGAGAGAAGTATCGGCCCAAGTCGGGGCGGTTGCTGCCCTCAAATTCGAAGGGGGCCGCTTGGAGGACAAACTTCCTGTCAATCTTATACGGCTCGAACTCGGCCTTGCCTGGCTTCTTGGCCCATGTGTGTCGTCGGAAGAATTGCAGATATGGGTGTGCCCACAGCGCCGAGACAACAAGGGGGTGCCGGATGAGCTCGCCCAGCGTCACGTCCACACGCCCTTGGCAGTGGTCGTTTTGGAAGCCCGTGTTGAATGAATACAGCGTCTCGAGCAGCTTGCCCTTGATGATGTAATCGTCCACCAGGCTTCGACCAAAGCTGTGAAATGCCAGGTCGTAGAGCAGAGGTTCGCCACTCTCTTTGGGGTCGACACCCAGCGCCAAAGCCAGACGAAGTAGGATGACCAGCGAGTCGATGGCTGAGCCGTTTGTCCATGCGTTGGATATTTCGCTGACGGCTTGGAAGCGTTCTGGCAATTCTGCGAATTGCATCACAGCGCGTTCAGGGACGACGCCGTTGGGAAAGGGGAGATGGCTCAGAAGGGCGTGCCCGATTGACTCAACCGGGCTGTGGCCCCGGAGATCCTTGTAATATCGCTGATAGTCGTTGCCCTTGTATGCCATGGCGTCGCTGAATTTCCTCGGTCTGTAATGGAATCAAAGCCCGAGCTTTACTGAGAAGCTTCTTAGCGGACAGAACCTAGAATCGGAAAGCAGACCCGGGTTCTTTCTGTGTGCAAATCCTGCGAGTCCTTCGGCCTGTAGGTGGTTTTGTAGGGTTTTGCAAGCCACTTTTGGTAGAGTCGGTTACGGTGACTGGTGACTTCAAGCAAACAATGATGGTATAACCCACAGGGTACGGGCCATGGAGCTGGGAATGATTCGGTTCCCTCTGGCATCCTTCCTTTCCTTCAGATGGCTTCAGAGGTGCGGTTCCCGCCGATTTCACACTGTATTCAGGCTGCAACCGCGAGAATCACCCCAAGAATGGAGAATGGAGAATGGAACGAAAAGCTACTTTTAGTTCCGCTGCGCGCCCGGTGATTGCATTCAATTCTGCTCGCTGTTTGTGCTCATTTGATTTTTGTGGTTTGTTACTTGGTCTGGCTGAATGCTGCAATCAGTCCATAGAAGCCTGAAGAAGTCAAGGGAAGGTTGTTGCTTGTATGGACAACAGTGATTTCATGAAAATGCGTGGTCATAAAGTTGCAAGAAATTGCCTGTGAAAATTGCCCAGTGAACTTGATGACAGGCACCAACTTTCCGCTCTCGCTCATCCATGACCTCTACGCTGAGGAATGAATGCCTGGGGCCTACTCTTGTCAACGGGGCGCTCGCACCATTTGAATTTTCACGCTGCACAACTCGTGTCTGCACAACTTGTGTCGTGCTTGTCAGTCAATTGTTTGCGCCCCGCCCTAGCACCTGTCACAGCGACGAGAAATCGATGGTGAGATTTCCTGACTTTTGTAGTTGGAATCTCGACAGGTTTAGTAACCACCTTACCTGGAGACTGAGCGCACGCGTGAGACGCACGTGATGCGCACAGGCGCAGCAAGGTTGGCTCTCAATTGGGTTTAGCAGGTGCATGCATATGCACAGTGCAGTTCAGCTGAGCAGCAAGCACGAGTGACGAGAGTCCTGCCCGAACCTCCAACATTTCCTCGAAGCCCCGAGCCCCCTTCCGAGCCTAAATAAGCTGAGGGCAGCCCCGCAAAAGAGATGGACCCGCTGTCCATAGCCACATCCTGCCTAACGCTTCTAACAGCCGTCGGCAAGACGAGCTTGGCTGTCACCGAGTTCATTCGCGGCTGTCGCGAAGCGCGGACAGACTTGGCCGCCATCACCGGCGAGCTCACACAGCTGTCCCTTGTGCTGAAACTCATCAAGGACGACACGGCCGTCAGCGACGACCGAGTCCTGCCCGAGTCCCTCCGGGTCCAGATTTCGTCCATCATCACGAACTGTTCCGCTGTCGTCAGCCGGATCAATGCCGTTCTCCAAAACCATGCGGGCAAGGCTGGGCCAACAAAATGGGCCACCTTCGGAAAAGCCGAAGTCGCCGGCCTCCGCATGTCACTTGAGGCCCACCGCGGCTCGCTGAATCTAGCACTGGAGTTGGTTTCTGTCTCGTTATCCAAGAGCACCAAGGACGACACTGCCGCCATCCGAACCGACGTCGAGGACATCAGGCAGGATACAAGCCAGATCCCCCATATCCTGGAGGAACTCACCAGGCTGCGGGCGATTGTTGCCGCTGGGAATATCTCGGCGCCAACCAACGGCCAGAACTTTATCCTACAGCAGTATCTCGACAGCCTCACGTCCTACGCGGAGACGGTGTGCGGCGACGTTGTGTGGGACTCGGACGCCAGTGTTCGTACACCATCCCGGACATCGAGCTGTGGAAATATCGCCGAGGTGGTCGCTTCGCCATGTATTCCAAACGTTACTGTACCTGATCCAAGAAGTATGGAAAGTTCCCCGGGTCAACGGCCGCTAGATGCGCGACCAGCAGAAGACGATATTCGGGTTCTCCCGCAACCGCTAAAAGGTGATCGCGCTCACTACCAGACGTCATGGCCCGCTGCAACAGCTGCTCAAACTAAGCAAGACGACACAACATACCGCCTCGACAAGGGACTCAGCGCTGGTAGTACGGCGTCTGCGGAAGAACACGGGCCCAACGACAAGGCGCCCGCGGAAGCAGTGGTAAGACAAGCTGTGTCCAGCACCTCGTCGGTGGATGCAAAATCGCCTCTGCCGACATCGCCATGCACTACGTCCGCCATGAAAACGCCCCGCACAGGTCACTCCGACGAATACGACCCGTTCATGTTCACTGCCAGGCCATCTATCCCAGCCTCATCCCCTGCCACCGTTGTTGTGTTGCAAGACAAGCCTGAATTTGAGTTCCCCCGGAGACGCAAACAATCAGAGACAGGAATAGATTTGGAGAGCGGCGGCAAAGGCGAGTTAAACCCCAGCTACTTTCTTCCCTATCGCTCTAACATGCATTTCGATATCCAACAGAGATTACAAAAATCAACCCGATCAGCAGCGCCCCAACACCCCAAACCACTGGGGAAGAGAGGCCCTCTACAGCCTTGGAGAAGAACCGTGCCTCATCGGCAGCGTCTACAGCAGACACGCTGCTGGGGACCCCCAGTACGGCTTGTGATGCGGGGTCGGAACCAGCATCCGACTGCGGGCCTGTAGCGGAGATCTGGAGGAAGGTCGTCGTCACCGGCGACTCCTACATAGGCAAAACCCATCTTCTCGTGTAGGATCTGCCAATTTTTCCAAACACTCTCGCCGAAATTCCCAGCAGCAAACTGACCCTGATGAGATCTCAGCGGCTTCGGTGGGGGTGTTTTCAGGGATGTAAGATGATCTACTCGGGCCCATCCGATTGCCCCTTGCTTATACAAAAAACCAGGATCTTGGCTTCCTCAGCAGCTTTGACCATTACAATTGCGTTACCGAGGTTGATGGGACCGTTGTCGGACTTCAACTTCTCGACACTTGTGGCGAAGATCATTGGGATGGCTTCCGGCCAGTCCGGTACCGTGATGAACATGGCCGGTGTGATGTACACGTCATGTTGTTATGCTTCAGCATTGGCAATCCCGAATCGCTTGAAGATATACAAGAGAAGGTAAGCAGACATGGCAGGCAAACTAAGATTCCCGTCCCCCCGTTGATGCCTGGGCCTTCATACCTAGTGGATCCTAGAGGCACAGCACTTTTGTCCGGGCACGTCGATCATTCTCGTCGGCCTAAAGAAAGACCTACGCAACGATCCCAAAACAATCTCGGAGCTTTGGAAGACTAGCCAGCGCCCCATACAAGAAGAGTGGGTACGTACATACATGAGCAATCTCCCTCAATAACTCCCACTACACGAGTGCATGTGGCTCACTCGGTTACCTGTGCCCCAGGGACAAGCGGTTGCTCGGGAGATCGGCGCCGTCAAGTACATGGAATGCTCTGCCAAGACAGGCGAGGGGATGAAAGAGCTGTTCGACGTTGTCGCCCAGAACGCTACGTATGCTTCACTGCGCCACAGACGCACGAAGAGCAGGGGGCTGTTGAGATTGTTTGGGAAGTTCCAGAAGCAGTAGCTGTGTCGGTTGCGCCCAGGCTGCTACATAGGGTGAATCAGACACACTTTGTATAGGTACATACATGGAAGTGTCAGCATTTACGGCATCATGAGCCAAGCGGGGCTCTTTTCCTTTGCGGTGGAGGTCCTGTTCGCTAAGGGACTTGGGCACTTTGAGCGGGCGACTTTTGCTGATGGTTACAGCTGGATAACCTGTGGACAGCTTTCTTGACCAAGCCGAATAATATCCACACAAAAGCCAAGCAGTCATTAGCCTCCACGGCTCGCGGCGTCACAATCAAGTTGACGATATGTTGCCATATGTCTCGCCGAGGACTTGCTCTGTGGTAAACAGGCACTTGCCCACTATACAGATGCTGGTGGTGGAACTTGGAAATTTCAGGATCACGACGTAGTCTACTTATTTTTCTTTGGTGAGTAGTTAGGCCCAACCACCCCATCGCGGGAATCTGCGTTTGGAAATCTTTCCTAACGCAGGGCCGCCCGCGCCGCCCTATTGCAGCAGCCCGTCAGCTACCCTAGGTATATATACCTTTGTTCTTTCCAATTTTTGGACTTTCTTCCCTGTACTGTCGGCTTCTCCCTCAACCTCGCTCCCTGCCTCCCCAACTTCTCCAGCCATGGCGGCGGTAAGAGACTGGGATAGGTGCACAGGATGGTGACTGGCATCAGGATCTTTGTATGTTGTATGTACGTTCAATGCTTGAGTATCTTGTAGTTGCTGCCGTCCGTGTAGAAGGTGCCGAGGTTCGTCGCCTGTGACGACGGGTCATAGGTGCCGGACGACTCGACAATGTAGTACTCGACCAGCGGGTTGGTCGTCCAGCCGTAGACGGCCAGGTAGGCGTTGCCGGACGGGCTGAAGTTGCCGCTGTAGTTGATTGTCCGCGCCGAGCCGGGGTTCCTGATGAAGCTGGGTGAGCTTCTGTTCTTCGAGGAGTTATTGTAGCAGAGAAAGCTGAATCGCATACCAGCCCTTGCCACCGACAAAGGTGTAGACCCGGAAGACTGTCCCTGTCTTGGCTAGAGCCGGGTCAATAGGTGCCACACGGGCCACCGCTGGCCCCCGGAATTCCTCCGAGAATGTCGGGCCCCGGCCCCAGGCGTACATACCGGGAGCGCTAAATTGGAGCCAAGCTTCCCGGCCACGTATCAAAAGGAGTGATGGTCCATTCCTTAGCTCCGGCGAAGACGCGGGTTCGGGCGCTGGCAAGCGCACTAAGCCTTCACCCCACGGAGCAGAACCGGAGGGCTTCCACTGGCGCGGGTCAGGGTCTAGAGCATCAATAGCTGACGCTAGAGGCCTACGCGTTTTAGACTTTAGTCTGTATGTCTGCTGGAGTTCGGCCTATTGAGTGATTGAGGCGGTGTTACACGAGAACGTCCAACGGCCGGACTGTCGGGAGGGGCCTGGCTTCCCTCCGATTCTGCATTCATTGAGCTCCGAAGCGCTATATGATCCACTTTTACATGTGAGTAATTAGAATTTGGCCTTCACCCGAGTGCCAGGTTACTGAGACCCCGATGTACAGGGTTAGGCTAACTCCCGAGGTAGCATGCGGTGCTAAGTCTATACTGAGCAGTGCGGCTCGTGTTGTCTGTGCCCTCGTCGCGGCCCAACACGGGGCTGCGAGCGAGAAAAAGCCGAGTATATGCCCGGGTTGTCCACAAATTTTTTCTTTCCATGGGTCGGATTTTGCCGATGCAGCATTGAACACGAACTGCCCGGCATTGCCCCATCGTCGATAAGGACATACTGGTAGCCCTGGGGAACTCTATGTTGCAAGCATTATCATGAACCCGCCAAAAAACGGACTTAATGTCGAGAATGGGATATCTTGGCAAGATTCTCAGTTTTACTACACAGAATATTTTCGACAGCTTTTGTCATGCAAATCAGACCGACTGGTTTACAGGGTGTGCCGAACCACCCACTTTGGGAATTTTGGCAACGGACTGTTTCGGCCCACTTACCCAATTGAGGGCCGGGTAAGATCCCCATTGGTCGGAGCACGACAAGGAAGGGTCATGTTCCGCGCGATCTATCACCCCCCCGGGGAGGCCAGACAAGTAAGAGTCTACGGTGTCTGAAAAGTTCCGGCCCCCGATTTCGTCAGAGAACAGCGTTACAACATACCTGCCAAAGCATCCGCATAAGTACGTCCAGAGTGCCCAAACTGCCGCGTCTTCAGAACCTCAGGGATGAGGATGCGTTCAAAAATCAGCATCAAGAATCGAATTGAATCGAATTGCTTGGAGTATGCGGTTGCCAAAATGGCTGTTGACAGTGCGCGCAGCAGACAAAAAGATGGGGCGAAGAAGAGTCCGCTCCTTGCGCAAAGTCGAACGAGTGAATAGATACATCAAGCTGCCTAAATGTTCTCTGCCCATAATCTTATTCCGTGCAGACCTTGCATTGTCAGAATAAACGAAAGACTGTCGAGTACAACCGAAGCCCAGTTCTAAACAAAACCTCAAAATTTCCGCGTAGTTCATGGCCCCCCACTGACGAATCAAATTGGCACCACGTAAACCCAGAAGCGGGTGTCATCGGTCTTGTACTTGGAGTCCGAGTCGATCTGGCTCTGGATCCACTGCACCGCCGACTTGTAATTGTTGATGTCGGCTGTGTACGGGTTCGACAGGCCCGTTGCTCCATTTCGGTGACCGGCGAACCACTTGTCGTAGCCGTAGTACTCCTGACAGTCCCACCGCGAAGCAACATCGGCGTAGACGTCCCAGCTGCTCCCAGTTAGACTCGCCCATAGTTTCTTTTTTCATTTTATTTTATTTTTTTCTAGAGAGAGAGAGAGAGTAAAAACCACTTCCACTTACTTGAGTCTGGCACCATTGTTCCACTCGCTCGTGCTCTGGCCCTTGAAGCCATAGCGCCACGCGCATTCGCGGAGCATGCCCCAGTTCTGCTTGAAGAGGCCGAAGTTGGCAGCATCACCAGTCTTGCCGTCGCCTGTTGCCTGACATTAACTGGAAGCTCCGATGTAGAGGGGTGGAATTGCTGACCATATGTGTAGCCAGTCGACATGTGCTCGTCCTCGAGCATGGCAATAGCAAGGTCGAGCGTGTTGCCGCCGGCATTGAGGATAGCCTGCTTCCGGCTCCCAAGGCCCCCAACCGTATAGGAGCCGCGGTCATCCCGCTTTGTCAGAGCCGCACTGGCGTCCTCAGAGACAGGAACGGCCACGGCCGTGCCGGCCAAGGCAAGAGTGAAGTAGTTGAGAAGCTGCATAGCAAAGGGTTGAGAGCAAGATAAAGCCTGAGAGACATGGAGTGATGAGGGACCTGAGACCTAAGTTCTAAAGGTAAAATGCAATAACTTTATACCCAACATTTTACGCAACCTGCTCCTCATCCCTTTCTTTCACATGACATTAACTCCCGGCCCCAGAAGGTACGCTAGAGTACTCTGGCCCAGCCACGCAGACACACCGCCAGGCACTGCAGAGAACAGATGCTGCAGAGTGACCATGCTCAATTCCATCGAGTTGTACTTCGATGCTGTTGACGTTGCGATCCCCCTTCCCGACGGTGTGGCGCTTACATCAACTTTCCTAATGCGGAATCTCGGAGTGCGACACACCTTTGGTCGCAAGCGGCATCCTACAGACCATCTGTGGGGGTAAACCTGGGGAAGAAACCAAAACCGACTATTCCCAAATGCTCGACCGCAGGGGGGCCCACAATCTACGGAATTCGGTGCGGAAAAGCCCCCTCCGAGAGCCCAAGCCGGTAGATGGAGGGGGCGATTCTCCACACCCGGGCACTCGGTACGGCCGTTCCCGTTTCTTTTATTGATGCGTGCCCGGGGAACAAGACTTACACGTGAAACGCCGAGACTCTGTAGGAGGCCCGACTCATGGCCGTTTAACCTTGGGATAGACCGGGAAACCTTCCTCCGGCCCCTTATTTTGGTTATGATGCCCTCGTTGACAAAGGTGCGCGCAGGAATCATGGTGATCAAGTCTACTAAGACGCTCGCGGACGATATTGCAACCCAGGATTGTGTCCATCGATTTGCAGACTGGAGTTGCTTGATGGATTGCACTAGGCCTCGTAGCCAGTGCGACCTTCCTCCCAGGATAGGTCTACTTTTTCAAGTAGGGGGATGCTTGACAACCGCTCATCGGTATGGTGTCAACAATTGGAATGGTTACCGGCGGATGTTTGATCTTTCAGTTCTCCCAAAATAAGGGGCCGAGCACAGCTGAGACTCTCCGCAGCGTATCGGGCCTCTCGAGAAACACACCCGCTCATCAACGCGAGATACCGCACCAATGGTGTGGAAGTGGTGTATTTGGTCATGGAGAAGTCACTGCTTGCTTGCTTGCTTGCTACCATGTGTGACGTTCTTACACGTTGGCAAGACGGACAAGCCTGGTACTTTGTCGTCCCAAAGCCCCAAGCTCTGGCATGTCCGTGAGCCGCTCTAGCCCTATAGCCATATTGACCATGGTGCTGTGATCGATCCTAGACGGGACGGTGTGGAGATGCTGAATCAAATTACAACTCAAGCTGCCCATCTGCCCACTCTTCTTTCTGACTTCCAGCGCGCCACACCTTGTTCACTTCGTGGAGACACGCTCGAGCGCGAGACCTCCGAAAAAATCGCCCCTCGCCATCTTCGACCTTCCACTTTCTTGAAGATCATGCAGAAGAGCCGGAATATCACGTCCTTTTCAGCATTCGGAAGCAACGCGAGCGAGGCACGGCAGCGTCGCTGCCAAACGTGTATAGAGTAAGGACGGCGGTTATCACGGCACGTCCGATTAGTCTCGGCATATCCTTGGACATAGCGCTCTGCCGCTCTGAGCTCGGCGTCGAAGGGGATTCGGTTGCTGGCGAAAATGCTGTAATTTCAACAATTGCTTGACCCCAGTCGTTTGAGCTATCGGGCGGGAGGGCCGCACAGCGCCGCCGAGGGATTCCGAGACGACGGCGCCGACGGCGGCGCAGGCCTCGACCACACTCGAGACGTCCGACCCGCCACCTTCGCCGAAGCGTCCACCGTGCCCCAACCCCGAGCGCGGAAATCCGCAAACCCATACCATCGTTCGAGGACGCTGTCACTATGGGTATGGAGAGCCCGACACCGGGATGGGGGACCTACACCGAGTATACAAAGCGGGAGAGCGATGTAAGGAACTCGGAGCAGATAGAGCGGTATTTGCTTGGGTAGACAGCGGGCTGGCCATAGGAAGTGATAACACTCATTGCTCGAGTTGATTCTCAATATAAGAGTAGGTTAAACGAATCATTCTAGCGATCATCGCCCGCCGTTCTTGTGGACGAACGGCCTGCGGCTCCCAGCAGGCCTTTCTGTCGGCCCCTGGTTGGATTGGATCTTGTTCTGGCGGCCCTGCGTATGACCGCCGGATGGATAATATGGCTAAGTAAGTAAGTAGTACTCCCCTCTTTAGGAGAGAGGGGAAAAAAAACAAAAACAATAACAAAAAGAAAAAGGATCAAAAAGCTCACCGGCTAACCCCCCTCGACCCCGGTGGGGGAGGGGAGGTAGCCGGCTACGAAAACCCGGTGGTTTTGCTCCGATTCGAACGGGTGGCCTCAGTCGAGGAGGGGCCACCTGTTTTTAACGAGCGTCGCCCGTGCCCGGCCCCCCGCCATTGCGCTACACGGTCGCCCTTCGTGGGGGCGGGGGGGCTTGGAAAACACTTTCGCGGAACTTGTATATATACTGTGGTTGGTTGGCTGTGGTGCTGGGAAGGTGCGCGGTCTGAGCTGACCCCAAGCATCGGACCTCACACAGACTCTCTCTCCTCCGCTGCTGTGTCGCCTCGAGAACAGCACCGCCAGGAGCTGAAATTCAACAAACCAACAAGGAAACTCATAGCGACACAGTTGGTCAATAATGCCCATTATATTTACAACCCCTAAAAGGGCCCAACAAACTTCACTACTTTCCACAATTTCCTTGCAGGTTATCTTCCAAATCCATCAAGAATCCTGGCGGATTGTAAACAGCAGAGCTTCTGCCATGTGTGCCTCGCTCTCCGTCCAAGGACCCTCCCATTCCCCTTCGCGCCGGCCTTGCGTGTGGGTCGGGACAAGAGCATCTTCTGCGAAACCATCACCGTTGTGAAATGGGCCCAAGTCACCGACTTGGCCAGCCCCAACCCGGTGTGCTTGGGGACCTTGGCGACAACACACGAGCAGTACCCCAATGCCGCAAGAGGCAACGCAAGATATTAGAGAAGGAGCGGGCAAGCCAAAGGCTCGCGGGGGAATTGCCTGAGTTTGCGATGCTACCACTACGAGGTGAAGCACCGCCACTCTACAAAGCCTCCTTGCGACAGCCCTCGGAGACGGCAAAGACGAGCAGCCCGAGTTCAGTCCCTCGCGGCAGCCGGCTGTCGAAGCCGACGGTAGTCAAGTGTGCGAAGCCTCAAGGGATTTCGAAGTCTAAGCAAGATGGGGCAAGCCGTCCGAAGAGCTTGATGAAGAAATTGAGAGCTTGAACGCATTCAGGGAGCCCGAGTCGCATTCGAGGAATTGCAATCGTCGCCGAGGCTAGGGACGCCCTCGGACGTGTCGAGGACGAGAACTGCGCGCAGTGCCTGTTCGGCCCCCGGGATACCTAATTAATCGATAAGTCACACGAGGCAGAGGGAAACCTGAAGGAAAGCCGGTTGGGAGACACTGCGAGCGTGACAAGTTCCCTCCTCCCGTTCGCGCTACCGGTAGAGTTGCGCCCTGCCGCGCGCTTCCGCGGCGCCGTTTTTGTCTCCATTGGCACCGGCACCGGCCGGCCCGATGTGGAGGGTGACGAGGACGATGACAGCGGCGATCCAGACATGCTCCCGTAAAGTTGAACACTTGGCAGGGAGGATCTTGGTGTCGAGACAGCTGCGTGAACTTGCGTACGGGTGCCTCCACATCGAAAGTCGATCTCTTCACGCTGTCGAGCAGCTTGCTCACTTCTCAGCCTCGGATCGAAGCCCAGGGTGGTGTGGACTCAACGTCGTTGGGCCTGTGAGCCATACACGCCAAAGCTCGCACCGCATCAAGCACTCCGAGTTACGGTTTTAGACTGGACCGTGAGATTTGCTCGGGTGTCATGACTGCAATACCAGACTGCCCGTCCGAGTGCTCCCGACGTATGCGCCGCCAGATGAAAGTACTTCCGACGAGATTCATGACGATCTCATCGTCCTGGGCCCCGACCATGTCCAACGAGTCGCCCGGTTTCGCGATGAGATCCACTTACGTGACATACTGAGGGAGCTCTGCACTATTCCGGTAGGAATATATAGGCTTTTAATTCTGAAGATTATACAGGTATACAGCTTCATGTTATTCGTAATCATGTACTGTACGGATGCGGCTAACAACCACCCAATGCCGCATCCGGGCCGAACCGCTGTTGCATGAGCGCCGAAGGCTCCAATATAAACCCCAAAGATCAGCGGTTTCTTGAAAAGCGTCTTCACTCCTTAGCGACGAGCCTTGCCAATTACACATGGACAAGGTGTTGAGATAATTATTAGGGAGGTATCAGGTTTTCTTAACACTGCCCGACTTTTTTACACATCGCTAAAAATTACCTTGCTTCCATACCGGGGTGTCTAAGAGCATTCGGGAACTCAGAGTCAAAGAGATTGCAACACGCACGCACCATATTCCCTATTCCCAAGAATTGTAGACTCCTCCTAATTCGGTAAGTTGACGCAAATGGTGGTTATCAGGTATGTACATACATATGTACCGTGGCCCCTTAAGCTCAACCCAACCCAATCATAGACCCGATCAAGCCATAGAAGAAAGACTTCAGCCGGAGTATTTACTAGCTCATTTGTTTTGCGAAGTGTGATTCGCTGCAGAGGCATTACTCCTGGCCGTGAGCAGCTGAAGTGAGACAATGTTGGATCACAAACCAGCTCTGACATCAACAGCCGACAGGAACGGCGTCATCATGCTCACTCTGAGTACACCATCACATCTGCACAATTAACAAACCGGTGTGACCTAACCTCTACCGCGACCGTAGGAGTGCAGCTTCCGAGGACGGCGAGGAGTGACACGTCTGAGACCCTGTCTCGGCCCGCCGGATGCCAGCGACCAATCCACAGGCTTACCGGAAGCCGATCGGGCTCTCCGCGGGATTGGCCCGAGCCGTGGGTGCAGCGATCGTCAACTTTCTCGTGTCCGCTTAGGCAAAGATCTCCTGATTTGCGGGATCTGCCGTAGGGATCAGCTGGGCCGATCAACTGCGTGGGGGTGTGATACTCCTCAGTGAGTCGCATGCGGTCATGGCCTGTACGCGGTAGGAACACAACATTTAGGGGCGCTGGGTGGCCGGGTTGCCCATTGCTTTTGGTGCTCTCGTTGCTTCCACCCTCAGGCCCGAAACACGACGTATTAATTAGTCCAGGCTGATTCGCCGTCGCGATGCGTTCTTTCTCTGTCCTCCTTCTGTCAACGCTCGCTGCGGCGGCTCATGGCGCTGTCATACCCCAGACAAACACGCCCGCCCCCAGCATTGACTTTGATGCCGTCGTCGTGGGCGGCGGCCCGGCCGGCTTGAGCGCCCTGAGCGGTCTCGCACGCGTGCGCCGAAAGGTCCTCCTGATTGACTCGGGCGAGTATCGCAACGGGCCAACAAGGCACATGCACGACGTCCTGGGCTTTGATGGTACTGTAGCACTCACTCACTCGGCCTTTTCGCCTTGGGCCATTCTCCACTAACATGGTCCCCTCAGGCGTCACACCAGCCTACTTCCGCTGGGCGGCTCGCCAGCAACTCACCCACTACTCGACCGTGACCATGATCAACGGCACCGTAGTCAAGATCACCCCCGCGGACGAGCAAAACACGCACTTCATCGTGTCGACGCTCAATCCGCAGGGCACCACCTCCACCAACGTCACAGCGCGCAAGATCGTCCTCGCGACAGGTCTGCGCGACATCCTCCCCGCGACCCCGGGGATCGCCGAAAACTGGGGCAAGGGCATCTTCTGGTGCCCCTGGTGCGACGGGCACGAGCACGCTGACCAGCCGCTGGGGCTCCTCGGCAGCCTCGACAACGTCCCCGCTGCGGTCCGGGAGATGGTGACGCTCAACAACGACATTATCGCGCTCGTCAACGGCACCGACACGGCCGAGATGCGCGCCACGACCACCGCGAAGATGGCCCAGTGGGAAAAGTACCTGCAGCTGCACCACGTCCAGGTCGACAACCGCACCATCACGGCCATCACCCGGCTGCGGGAGGGCACGGACGGGAATGAAGACCCCAGCCTGCCGACTGTCGCGGAGCACGATCTGTTCCGCGTCGAGTTCAACGAGGGCGACCCTGTGGACCGGGCTGCCTTCTTGGCGGCCTTCCCGTCCGAGCAGACGTCCAAGGTTGGCGAGGAGATGGGCGTCCAGCTTTGGGGCGGCCGTCTCGCGGTGGATCCTACTGCCGGGCTCATCACCAATGTCCCCGGCGTGTACGCGGTGGGGGATGCCAATTCCGACAATACCACTAACGTGCCGCACGCGCTGTTTAGCGGGAAGCGTACCGCGGTTTATTTGCACGGTATGTTGTTGTCTGCCCCTTTCCCCTTTCCCTTTCCCTTTCCCCAGACATTTCATTTATCGGCATTATGCCGCCCATTTGTGCACCGGGCGGGTGGCCGGGGGTCTGTTGTGCTTTAGTCTTTCTTTTTCTTTTTCATTCTTTCTTGTTTCCATATGTACTAACCATACGCCATACGATAGTCAAACTGGCGCGCGAGGACGGCGACAAGGAGTTGAGCGGGACCGCGGGCGATGTCTCGAAGCGCGGCCTCGAGCACGTCGCGCGTTCGCTGTGGCAAACTGTCAACGGGAGCCCTGGCGATTTCCTTTACGCGGGCGAGTTTGACCAATAGCCGGATCCTGTTGCCGATTTTGGCGATTGAGGGCGTGCTATTTTGATCATAGCAGTATAGTAGTCAGGGGCGGCCTGGCCGTTTGTGTTAATTTCAGGGGGGGGTTTGGAATAGGTTCCGGCCCTTTTTTTCCCGAAGCTCTATCCAGTCACCCGGATCGTGCCAGCCAGCCGTGTTTTCAAAGTGGAGCTCGTTGGTTCTAGTTCCCTCTGGAAATGCTGTTCTAATTGCTTTTGCTCCCGGTGTAGCCGGTGGCGGCAAATAACGAGCCGAGAAGGATATGAAATAGACCACACTGCGACCTAAGATTCTGATTCTTTTCAGCTTCTGTCAGCAGTGCACTGTGAAATAAATCGCCAGCGAGAGGTCCTGCATTGAACTGGAATGGAGAATTGCAGTGGTTGGGAGATGGGAGATGGTATAAACATTGCTGTTGTTAAGTTTAGCAACACGACACATGAGGGACGCTGCACGGCGACGCTGTTATAGCAACGGTAATCAAGCGTCTATTTGGTGCCGCGAGCTCTCTCCAGCGTGGTAATTACATAGCATATTAACTGCGGTTCTGACAGCCTGGGCGGCTGTGTTTGCGGTTCCTTTCAGGGCCTGCAAGGCCTTTATGGTCTCTTTATCCATGGACGGAAGAGGATTCCGCAGTCATGCAAGTAAGACGGACGTACCTTAACACGAGATGGAGAGCATGCATGCGCTTAATGAGGTTCTTCGCTTAACCCTGGATCAGTCCAAACACTCTACGACAATAAACAGAGTCGTTATTGCGCATATGGCCCAGACCCAGAAACCCAGGTATGAGGCTCGAGCAAGGGATAAAAATAGGCCCTCGCTGAGATTGATGACAATATCGAAACTGGCTCACGGGGCCTCCGACGACGGTGTTGATATCCCGGACTGCCAAACTCAGCACAACAGGTCGAACCGGGCCAATGTCGCCGATGGATTGGAACTCCACGGACGAAGCAACTCCTCTAGAAATTTTCAGCTAAGCCAAGACGACGGCGAGCTGGGAGAAGCGTCTATAAAGACTGCCGTCTTTCCTCCGGAAATCACGACTTGAAAACTCCCCAACAGCCTCTTCTTCTCTTCAACCCTCAACAAGCACGCTCATCTCTTCATCTCTTCAAGTGCCATAACACTTCAACTCACAATACCTTCAACATGAAGCCCGTTTCGATCCTCGCTCTCCTTCCCCTGGCCGCGGCCGCCCCCGCCGAGACCGTCTCCGCCCGCGGCCTCACCGTCCCCAATGAGAATGTGCCCCAGAACGTCCGCGTCGTCGGTGTCTCGCTTCTCGGCTCCGGCTGCCCTGCTGGCACCGCCGACGTCCAGATCGACGCCACCAAGACTCTGATGGAAGTCACCTTCTCCGAGTACATCATCCAGACCGGCCCGGGCACCAAGGCCTCCGAGTGGCGCAAGAACTGCAAGCTCACGCTCAACCTCGAGTTCGACCAAGGCTTCTCGTATGAAAAAAATTCCCATCCCACCACGTCAAACGATGCACCTCCGGAAATACAGACTAACATTCTCTATTCAGCTTCTCCACCCTGTCCACCGACATGAGCGGTTTCGCCCAGATCCCCAAGGGCGCCCGCGGTCTCTGCACCAACACCTTCGACTTCACCGGCATCCAGGGCCAATCGGCCTACTCGCTGGCCCTGCCCGGTCCCCGCGAGGGTCCCTTCACGCTCAGCGCGGACCCCGATGTCGTCTCGTGGTCGCCGTGCGGCGGCACTGCTGCCATCATGAACATGAACACTCAGTGCAACATCTCCCCCACCCGCGAGCAGGCCCTCATCGCTGTACGTCCCTCCGCCCTTTCACTTCCGAGTCAAATTGCACGGGTGCTAATCCTTGGATGGGACAGGTCGATCGCATCAGTGGCAAGATCACCGTCAACGTCTCGCTCGATTGGCGCAAGTGCTAGGGGGTTGGGAGGTAGCTCAGGAAGAGTCGTGCGAGGAGGACGTCGGAGGAAGAAGAGTTCAAGCTTTTATGAAAACATCCAATTGTACCTCGCCTTTAAATAGGGATAGGGAGTACCTTATGCACACGTTCTTTCGTCTCATTGCCTACCACCCTCCCTCTCCTCTCCCGCGACGCATCCTGAATCCGACAGAAGGGAACTGGACCGGCCCGGACTGCTGCCCGGTAAAGAGATTGGAGAATTGAGATGCGTATAAAACCACTTTCGTGCCGGGCCCAGCCGGGACGGGCAGCCAATGCCCGTCGCCCGCTGATGATTAACCGCCTCCCTGGGCATTTTATCCCGCAGCGCGCTCCGCCCTCCAGCCCTCCACCACGGCTTTAAGGTTAATTGCTCTGCAGAGGCCGGCCGATTAGGTCGGGAGATCAGCCGGAAGTCGCCACGGTAGCGGTAAACTCGTGTTCTTCTGCGTGCCTGGCTAAGATCTACATATGTAGATTGTAGAACAGATGCAACGACCCCAGTCCCAACCCCAAGGGTCACGCCATTGGCCCGCGACAGGCAAATCACTACTGACTGTACTCAGCACCCGCCCATAACCTGCTGTTCCCCTTGCCCTTCGCTATCACCACCAGCAGCAGCAGCAGCAGCAGCAGCAGCGGAAGCGTGCACCCTGTCGTCGTGGTCGCACACGCACCGGTGTGGGTAGTTGGGGTCCTCCAGGCTCTCAAAGGCCGGGCAGTCGCAGGCGACGGTCTTGCGGTACGGGTTGAGGTAGGCCGACTTCTCGGGGTTGGCGCGGAACCAGCGCTCGTACTTGGGGTTGGGGCAGGGCGCGTTGCAGCGACCCGTGTTGTTGGTGTTGCCGTTTTCCATTTTTCTTCTTCTTTTTTTTTTGGTCGGGGAACGCGGTTTGAAACCTAATTATATTCACTGACGTGACGGTCGATGTCAGTTGGGTGATGTAAATCTAGAAACGCGATGATTCGGTAGTCTTGAAACTGTGCGAAGGCCGTTTATTGATTAATTAGATGATGAAAGGGTTTTTTTCTGTGAGGAAATCGAGAATGGAGACTCTTGAAGAGACATATATCTATCTATCTCACTTGGCGGCGCGGTCAGTTGGCCAACATCTCCTCGCTGAGACACCGCGCCGCACATGCATGTCGTTCCAGACCCATTGATGACTATAATAATAGAGGCTCGACTTCAGACGGCGTCTAAAGCGGTTAGGTTGTGTTGCCTTTGCTTGGAATGTTTTTAGTAGTTTTTGGCATCAGCAAAAATCTAAACCTTCACGTCGTCGGAGGTCTTGAATGCACCAGACTGTATGTACCGTACAGATAGAAAGGATCTAGTGCTACCTTTGCCGCAATCGCTTGGGCAGAAGATAACCAAAGCGCGCGTAATGTTCAATCTTCACGGATTACATCGTAAAAGCCCTATTATAACCCCATTGAGTTAATATTACTGTCAAGATATCCATGATCCGTGCGTAGGATTAGTCGACATCCATCCCTGAATTATTACACTCGATACTACTCCCGCAACATACGACCTTTTCAATGTTGCACCGCAGGATAGCACCCTTCTCCCCAGCTTTTCAGTCTGCCAATAGAATTGTAAGGGGACTGCAGATCTCAGACTCACCCAGTGTTTATGATCCCCTTAGGCACCCGACCGGGTAAGCGACGCGCTTTGTCATTCAGAGAACATGAACGGGCCTGACCCCCGATCATATTTCATTCTAACAGATGGTAATCACTGTAGTGCGAGGAAAGAAATCTACTTTGTGGCGGGGCCAAAGTTGAGGGGAACATCGTCCATGCCTACCAATATTTCATACCTTGATTATATTCGTGCCTCAAATGAAAAAGGTAGGGGTTTTTAGGAATCTCAGATGTTAAAGACATGGGTATTATTGATCACAACTCATGATAACTGCTTCAGGGGGTTTCCGCCATTTTGAATTGTGACCCAGACCGTGATGACACCTAGATTGGCAACGATCGACAAGTGGTATGTACATACATACATACGAGTCAAAGTCGCTCGAACCCCGTTCTCTTCATAATTCTCCTCCGCAGGGACACTAGAAGTCACGAGGTAGTATGGAGGGACATGAGGACGCACACTTCCGCGGCACAGTTCAACCCAATGTCCAGTCATATACGGCTCCGGAATTAACAATACAACATCGGCGGCAGAGGCAACACATAAACCAATTAGTCGCGAGGCAATCCAGAAAGCTCGCTCTTGTGCCTCGGACTTGAACTACGAAAATACCATTCGTAGATTCTGATAAGTATCCCGGAACTCGTCGCTGTTCTGCATTACAAGGTGGCTACTGGCCACACTCCGGACGGCTCTGGTAAATCTCAACACATCTCTTTGTCAGGATCATTACAATGTTAGCTGCCAGGCTGCACCTTCAACCCGCTTTGCTCCTTGCTCTCCTGGGGTTTGCTTCCGCTTATACATGGCCCGAGCCAAAGACGGACCTCCTGGAGGCTATTTACTACCAACAGATAGGCTACGATGGACGTCGATTCAGCGCATTTGTTAGAACGTGCGACGCCGGCTCGAACCTCGGAGCAGGTCGGACCAACAGCGCCGAGTGGCTGCGGACGGCCTATCACGACATGGCAACTGCTGACGTCGAGGCCGGCACGGGAGGCATCGACGCCAGCATCGGGTTTGAGAGACATCGTCCAGAAAACGTTGGGTTTAGCGCTTTTACCCAGAGCCTCCTCTTCTTCACCGACTTCATGAGTGCCCGGTCCTCGATGGCGGACCTGATTGCACTGGGCGCTGTGATGTCAGTCACTGCATGCACCGTCTCGCCCTCCAGGAAACCGGTGTTTCTGCCCTTCCGGGCGGGAAGAATTGACGCAACGGAGCCCGGCGCCTCGGGCACTCCGGAGCCGCACCATAATATCTCGAGCCATACCGAGAGCTTCAGGAAGCAGGGTTTCAACGCGACGGAGATGATTGCCCTGGTTGCTTGTGGACATAGTCTGGGTGGCGTCAATGGGCGCGATTTTCCTGAGATTGTCCCAGCCAAGAATGACTCGGTGAGAACCACCTCGAATGACTGCCGCGAGGAACCATGGAGCGCTCATCTCGGTGATACAATAATAGACCAATGTCGACAGCAAACAACACTTTGACGACACTCAGTCTGCACTAGACAACAGCGTGTACGTTGCTTATACTAGCACCAGCTTATTAAAGGTTGAACTGTAGGGCCACTGGTTAACGCGGCACAGAGCGATTCAGTTCCTCGAGAATAATACGCAGAACGCTTTGGCATTCGGACCCAACGAGACCACCCGGTCGGATTTCCGCATCTTCAGCTCTGACGGAGGTGCTGTGATGCGAGAACTCGCTTCCTCTCAGGATGTGTTCCTGGAGACTTGTAGCCGGCTCTTTACACGCATGATAGACACGGTGCCCAAAGGGGTGCAGTTGTCCGAGGTGATCACACCCATCCCCTTGAAACCCGACAACATCTTCATCGCCGTTGATGAGAATGGCAACATGACTATTAGTGGGGACATTAGAGTACGTCACAGCCACCTTTTTAGAGAGAGAGAGAGAGAGAGAGAGCGATTTACCAAGGACTCATTCCATAGATACGAATCGACGACAAGCCACTTCCCACATCCCGCCAAGTGCTTGTCCATTTCGAGCCGAGAACCCCAGGCACACCGGCCATGCCAGTTGCAACAGGCACCAAGTTGGCGGAAAACACCACCGCTTGGCACCCCTATTCACCGGCTTTTGAATGGTGGAACTTTACAATGAGTGTTCCGGTCAGCCAAGGCCTTTCCTCTTTTACGGTCGAGGTTGTCGACGACGGCGCCTCAACAGTCCACTCCAACGGCGGAAACGGCTTCCCGGTGGAAACGGACATAATCCCCCAGGCCCGGATGTCTTGCGCCGCGGTGTATATGGGAAGGAATTACGCTCTCAATCTGACGGTGGCCGTAAGTATTGTCCTTTCCACAGCCACCGCGGCTAGAGAATTCTTGCTTCACCTCGCACAGTACTGACTACGTGTGACGGCAGGCTCGGGATGACCTCCAACTCCAGGAGGTCATCCTAACAGTCCCGATTCCTATCAGGCAGGAAGAGTCAATGGTTCCCAGATTTGAGCCTTACGTTCTCAAAATGGAAAGGATAGGGCCGCTTGGAGCGACAGCTTACTCGCTTTACAATGCCCGGTTGGACGCTAGGCCTGGTAGCATGTATGTCGCCATCATGTCGTACGGGCTGAGCGGGCGTGGAGGGCTGAGGGATGTCGAGGTTCCGTTTGTGCTGTGGAAGGGTCTCCACTCGTGTCCGTTTGAGTGACGAGGACCCCTCCCGGTCTATAGCAGACGCCGGATGGTGCTCCAGGGCAAAGAAGATGCTATGGAGGATAGGGGCTAAAGTATTCCGAGGGTAACCGCCAAAAACAGGCTTGTTTACTATATCAGAAATGATACGTACATTCAACTTCCTGCCGTCCGGCTTGGCCCCGGTCTTTGGTGTCTATGGTTCTTTGCCTCCAGCGGCGTGACTTGTTTGACAACCCGGGCTGGGGTCCCCATGGCGACACTCCAAGGCGGTATGTCCTTCGTGACGACGGCACCGGCTGCGATAGTGCATCCCTCGCCGATGGTGACGCCCGGCAGCACCGCGACGTGGCCGCCAATCCAGCAGTCATCCCCAATTGTGATGGGCTTTGCGTACTCGATGCCGTCTCGCCGACTCTGTACCTCGGTCTCATGGGTCGCCGATAAAAGCGAAACGTTTGGGCCGAACATGACGCGGTCGCCGATCGTTACAATGGCGCAATCTAGTACGATCAAGCCAAAGTTGGCGTAGAAACCGTGGCCCAGACGGATGTTGCAGCCGTAGTCGACGCGGAACGGCGGTTCAATAAAAGTCTCGTCACCGACAGCGCCCACAAACCCCCGGAGCATCCACAGACGATCGAGGGCGAGCGAGTCAAAGTCCGCGGCGGGGTCTGTCGGGAAGTGGTTATTGTATTCGTGGCAGCATTTTCGAGCACGAAATCGAGCCGCTGCCAATGATTTATCCTGGGGGTCATAGCTAAACATCGGTCAGTCTCGTCCCCGCGGCCTGTCTCAACAGAAACGGAAAAAAAGATCCGAAGATGGCCTCACAGCATGCCCGAGATCATCTTTTCATATTCGTCTCCCTGCGGCACGTGGGCCAGGCTCGCCGCCTTTTGGAGCTCCTCCGGGGCCTTTTGAGGAGCAGCCATGGTCGCTTGGTCTGATTTGAAAATCCGTTGCAGGTGCACCGAGAAATACGACTCGGCGCGATCAAGAGGAACTTGAGGGGTTGACGATGGGACCCGTTCCGGAAAGTAGTGGGCCAACTGCCCTCCTGGAGCCACTCCCGGAAAAAGCTGCCGAAACATCCGCACAAACGCCGTATATCGCAATACGTGGACCCCACCTAGCATCTGTTATACACCCAACCTATGCACGGTTCTCCCTTGCAATAATTATATTATCACGGAGCATGGGTCAACGAGATCGTTACTATATTCCCCGATGTCGAGGTCTACGTTATGATGGACGATGATGAGTTTCTAGTTATTGCCTGTAACGGTAAGCTACGGGAAAATAGAATTACTGTTGGGATATTGACGGAAAATCAGGTATCTTTGAGTGTCAATCATCCTAAGCCGTCGTTGAGTTTGTCCGCTAGGGTATCGCCGCGAAGCAGGATTTGAACAAGTTTAGCGAAAAGTATAATGAACAAATGGTTAGCATCTCAGTAGCAGATGGAAAAGGTGGGTTATAATAACATGACGATAATCATCATTGGCTTTCTTCAGGGGCGGAGTAAGGAGGAGTGGTACGAGGGGATCGCAAGGCGGGCTGCTGTTGGTGACGGTCCTTGTGTACACCCCAAACGCGGCACAGCATCATCAGCATCATCAGCATCATCCCAGAGTTTACTACCATCTTGAACTTATACAGCTCTAAGACTTTGAGCACATTTTACCCTCGGACAGTCGAACTAGGAGAGGCTACAAAGAACAATGCTTTCAGCTCGGCAAAAGCGAGGGCGCGCGAGACGAGCGGTAGTGCTGGACAATCCCATCTAGAAAGCGAATATTCACACGAAACGGCTCCCCCTTTTACAAGAGCAGCCTGGCCGGGCGCCGTCAACAGGGATTGGAGGATTCTTACATGCCCAACTCCCTCATCTCATCATCTCATGGCCCGGATATGCGTCGTCGTTCCAGGGAATGAGGTGCACGGGCACAGTCAAATGAAGCAAAATCACGTGGGTATGTATATACCCTAGATAATTCACCTGCAACTAAATCTCACTTCCAAGGCTCTAACACCTCCATGAAAACCATTGTGCAGACAGGATTAATCGAAAACATATGGAGCGCAGCATTGCAGCTCTGGCGAGCTATCAGATCCGCGCCTTCTTTTCGGCAAGCGGCCGTCCGACGCAGCGACAATGCGACGAATTGGCCACGGTTATCACGGGAGAGCGTCCCACGCCGACACGCGTCCAGGGCGGAAGCAGCTACACCGTCATGGCCGGAGAATACGTCGTTCAGTTTCGGGCCGAGAACGCCGCCCTCGACTTGGAGTTGCTCGGACACGTTGAGAAAGCCTACGACGGCTTTGTGCCGTGGCACAGCGACTCGGGCACATTGAAGAACGTCCACGTCTACAAAATGAGAAAGGTGGGAGGGGTCTCGATGTACCTGGCTCGGGATTCTTTATACGCGAACGAGTGCACACTCTTGCGACGGACTCTAACCGGCTTTGCTCGGTAGGTAATTTTTTTTTTTTTTTTGACCCTGTCTCTCTCCCGACGCGAAATTGCTTACTGTGAAAGTGAGTGAATCCAGCTGACTCCTGTCGACTCAGTTTCTTTGCGTCGGCATGGCACAAGACACCAAAGGCGCTGCCGGTGCCAGACCGCCAATCGCTGTACTCCGAGTACTCATCTCAACTGATGCAACTCTCGACCGGACTGCCGCAGCGCTTTCGTCCGGTACTAAGTCGTCTCATTCCACGCCTCCCGTATATCTTGTCCGTCGACTGGCCGCTTGTGCCAAACCACATTGACCTCCTGGAGAACAACATTCATGTGGACCCGGGCACGGGCGAGTTGATGGGCATGTGCGACTGGGCAGGCACCGAAGTCAGCCCGTTTGGCATGTCACTTGGGGGGGTCGAGAACATTCTCGGGATCGCCAGAGTGAACTACCATCAGTACCACGCCAACCACCATCAGCTCCGCAAACTGTTCTACGATGAGTTGTACCGGGCCATGGGCCCCAGTCCCGTCTCTGCCGAGGATAGGGAGCGTCTTGCAGACGCTAAACTTGTTGGCCTCTTCCTAACCAATGCCTGGCGGTATGATGAAGATGGGACTCGGCTCCCTGCCGGGGAGGGGGAGGCTAGCTTGTGTCATCTTGATTCTGTGCTTCGGGCCACCTACGACGGGTATTAATTAATGGTGGTGTGGGTACCGCTGTCTCCTCAATGAACCTAATGAAAGTAGTCGGTTCACTCCCTACGTATACACAGATGACAATGGAACGACAGAACGCCTTTTAACTCGTCGATCTCTTGACCAACGTTGTGGATATCTCTAAGGTGGTGCCGCAAGTGGTTCTCCGAATGGAGCACAACGGGGCATTCCGGATGCGGGCATGGAATATTGGCCAAGTCGGGTTGAGTTCGGATATAGGCCGGAATGCACTCGAGGTATGTCGTCGTCGCCAGGCGCTCAGATCCAGGGTTCTGTTGCATTCGCTCATCCGCGGTAAGGTCCGTTCGACCCAGGTCGACAGGGCAGTATTCCGCACAGGTGGTGGGCTGCGAAAGGTACCTAGCTGGATTACAACGAAACGGTATTTGCCGGTTGTCAATGTGGCCTCGGCAATCGCTCTGCCACTCAATCTCGCTAGTTATCCAACTAACTGCTGCAAAGAAGGCAAAATGTGGCAAAGCCGTCACGTTTCTTGTGAAAGGCCTCGGAGCAACGGCAAGTATGGATCTATATCTTTTGGACGGGAATGCTGACGAGATAAAGGATGTTAGTGGTAGCCCGAAGTAACAAGTGGCTACGTGGGACTTGTTTGCTCACCTTTCCATCGACTGGTTTTCTTGGTTCTCTCGTAGTTTGTTTTTGACAATTTTCGTCGCTCGGCGTAGGCCAGGCTCCGGCGGGCTTTTTAACATTCCTTCGCCTCCCTCGGTTGTATGTTCGGCTTCGATCGGGAGGATAAACACTCCTTTAATCCCCTACTATATCGAGACCACGGTCCTCTTGGCCATGGAGATTAGTTCTTGTTACTCTCTCGTTCCCAAGTCTAAATCTCTTCTGAAGCCCAAAAAAAGGGAAATGAAAGAAAGAAAGGAAAGGAAAGGAAAGGAAAGGAAGACAGCAACTAGCGATCGAAACTCACATTTGGCCCGGCCCACGCCAATCCCACCGATTAATTACAAAATTCATCACAACTCTACCACATCATTCTTCAGATCCATTTCTGGTCCGAAAGTGATAACATCAGCAAAAATGGACAGCCTTCAGCAGAGCGTCAAGATCACTGACGGAATGCTGCGCGCGTTGGTCCAGCGACTGAGCAACCAGGTCGGCAACATGGGCACCGCAACGGGCTACGAACAGCTTGCAGCCATATTCGGCAGCCCGGCCACCGGAGCGGCGGTTTGTGTGGTCGTGAGAGACGGAGATCAAACCTTGAGTCGCCTGAAGACAAAGATCGACGCGCTCATGGCCGATTTCGACAAGATTGGGAAGCTGGAGGTGCCGGCTCTGAGGAGCGAGATTCAGCAAACCAACACTGCCATGAGCAAAGTCCAGAATTCCAAGGCCGTAGGTGAAGACGAAGACGCTGCACAGCCCACCAGTTTGCTTGCCAGCCACATATCGCCTGCCGACGCCTCTACCACCCTCGCCGGCAGCCAGGGGCGCAAGAGAAAGAGACAGAGCGAGAGTGTAAACCCCAACTCGGTGGAGCCGCTACCAGCGTGGAATACGGACCAACGGGAGAAGTTGAAGGAACTCGCCAAGCTACACACACTGACGACATCGGTGTTCCGCCGGCTCGTGCCATGCCCAGATGGTGGTCTTTGGGACGCTGACCACATCTTCGAGTGCTTTCAGTTGCTCTTCACCGTCAAATCTACACGCGAGTATGCTACAAGAATGACCGAGTTTGTGGACAGGCAGCAGGTCCAGACGTGGTGCGGTGTGCGGGGCGCGGCCGTTGACGGCGCCAATACCGTGAGCTGCGCCGACAAATGCAGCACCTGCGGCCATACCGGATGCGTCCAGCTCAGACGAGCAGCGGCAGATGGAAGTCCCTTGTGCAAGTACTATTATGTTCGGGTGGTGTACAATACGGCGCCCAGCAACTGAATTGGATCAAGGTCGAGGCAGGTTGCCAGGTTTGCTACATGGCTCTCCGACAGGCAATGAATGAAGGCGGTAGAGATTTTAGGCTTCAAACCTCGGGGTTGTATGTAATTTGGGCTGTCTATGTGTGCGTGGTAATGATAAACATTCATATTTTCTCTGGATGAGCGAAAACTCAGCATTTCCCATGCTTCATCCTTCGTTATTCAGAGGTCAGTGGAAAGATGGTGCAGCCCCTCAACCGGCGGCTGCATTGAATAATTAGTCGGCTGTTTTGTTGGCCTGAAAAGCTGCACTGATGGATGACCAAAAAGTACCTGGTAATGGCCGATTTTCTTCCATCCAAAGTTTCCGGAATCCTTTTTTTGATCTCCGTGTTCTCCAGACAAAAAACGGAAACCTCGACCCCCCCCCCTCCCTCCCTCCCCCCCCACAGCCGCGCACAGAAAAGCGCAAATCCAACTATTCCAACACAGTCCAACAAACACAATTCCAACAAACAGCAAAATGGATGAAAATCCTGCGCCGGTTAATTCTATCGTCGATACGAATGCTCGCTTGGTCGAGAACTTGATCCGGCGATGGACCGATTTTGCTGAGAAGACGGCCACCGCCGCGAGCGATGATCCGTCGATACCTTCAATCTTGGGCCGGGTCAAGGACGACTTCAACGTCATAGGAACCATCCGGCAAACAATCCATGTTCACCGTCTCGCCAAGATGGCTCTGAAGGAAGCTGGGGAGCACCAGAGGAGGATGAAGTCGATGGCCGATAAGCTGGAGCGACTTGTGCTGGTAAGAGAGTCTTCGCATTCGATTCAGATAGTTAGTGCACCATTCTCACCTCATCGTAAAACAGGGAAACCAGAATGACTTGTTGGCAGCCCAATCTAAGACGACTGATATACTAGTCAAGGCAATCGAGAACGCCTCCGAGTCGCAAAAAGCCGACAATGTGCTGCTGGGTACCGCCCTGAGGATTCTCTCAGCCAGGATGGTCACGTCGGAAAAGTTCGACAGTGCAATCCAGCAGCTGCAGGATCAAATTCGACAGCCGTCTAACGAGCATCTTTCACCGACACCTCAAAGCCAAGGTTTTGGCGAACCTGCCGGCGTCCCCGGCCAACTCAGTACGCCCACTCAGCAAACCGGCGACGCCACTACTCCAAGGGTCACGGCGCCCAAAGAAGCGAGTTCCGAGCGTACTGTGCAATCCAACCCCGGATTTTTGGTGCTCAAAGCAACTTTTCTCAAACAACGCCAGGACCAGCAGAGGCGGGAGGACGAAGAGAAAAAGAGAAAAGCGGAGCAGATGCATCAGCAGAAGGAGGAGGAGCAGCAGCGCAGGGTGGACGAGTTCGCCAAGGTATATTCTGAGGCACACGCGTCGACGCTGGCCATCCTGCAGCAGATTGTGCCCGTTCGATACCCAAGCCAAGGGAGCCCCGTTAACATCTTCCGGGCCTTCCAAAGCTTGTGGGCGGAGTTTCCGGACGCTGCCCAGAACCTGCAGGAATTCATGCGCGAGAACTCGTTTACGGGTTGGTTCTGCGTGCGTGGAATAGCTTCTGGAAATGATCCCCAAGTTCGCCGGGCCAACAAGATAGGTCCGGCCCGAACCTGGTCTTATTGCCCGCGTTGCGAGGGGGATTGTCTCGAGATTTCTCTGGTTGAGGCTCGCTTGCCCGACGGGAAGTATTATGCTCGCCTCGTACGCTAATTAGTGTTGTTCGGTAACCTGAGCTCGGGGATCACAAAGGGAAATTTTTGCACTGTACCAACTGGAAGGTTGGAAGGTCTTGACGGCTAAGAGATCTCAGCATATTGTCCCGACTCTTGGGAGGACAACGCAACGGACATGGAACCGATGAAAATGTCATTGCTTCTTCGAAACTTGCCAGATAAAAAATGTACTGTAGAATTCGACTATGCAATTTCCAGACCGCAATCTCTTCAAGCACCCGACGAGAGCTCTCGATCCCCCTTTTGACCGGCATAGGAACCGCCACCGCCCCCTCGCTCGAGCTGTATATACCCGACTCGCCACCCCTCTCACTGTTTCACGCTTACGAGCGGCCATGGCACTGGGGACCGCTGGAAACGGACGTGTTGCTCACGACAGGCGCAGCAGAGTCAGTCGCAGCGGGCGGCCCGCCCGAAGGCGGCGCCGTGCCGGTCGGGACGCCTCCGCTAGGGAAACCCGTGGGGAATCCCGTGGGAAAACCCGTGGGAAAGCCGCTCGGGAAGCCGCTGGGAAAGCCGCTGGGGAAGCCGCTCGGGAAACCACCGCCCGGGCCGCCCATCCCGGCGTTCGGGTTCGCCACACCGCCCTCCTCCTGCAGGTACACGGCCGGGCTGATGGCCTCGGACTTGGACGAGTCGATGCCAAACGCGATCCAGGCAAACAGGCCGTCCTCGATGCTGTCGCCGAGCAGGGTGTACTCCATGACGGGGTCGACGCCCTCGGTGGCGGCCTCCTGCGCCATGATGCCGTCCCGCGCGTTGGTCGTGAGGGCCTGCTTGTTGGTGTTGTAGGGCGCCAGCGTCTCCACCGCGGTGATCAGGCTCTGGTCGAAGAAGACCTGGCCGATGTGGCTGGCGTAGTTGTCCAGCCCGAGCGTCTTGTTGGCCTGCTCGGTCGCGTTGGTGTGCACCATGATGTGGATGTGGGGGGTGCGGCCGACGTAGTGGCCCGGGAAGATGGTCTCGAACTGCGCCACGCCGTCGCCGTTGGTGGCCTGGATGCCGCGCAGCCACGTGTTGTCGATGTTGCTCGTGTCGGCCGTGTTGCCGTTGCCGCCGGCCAGCACGCCGCCGTACACGCCCGTCGCGTTGCAGTGCCAGATTTCCACGTACACGTCCGGGACCGGCTCGCAGGTGGCGACGTCGATGACTTGGTAGTCGGTCAGGAGGCTCACGCCGGGTTGGTCTTCGACGACGTTGTCACGCACGTACTCGCCAGCGACGTCTGGGAGCGGTGGCTGGTCAGCAGTCTGTCAGGTCAAGAGTGAAGATGAGAGAGAGACATACAGTACGGCCCCTGGGTAACTTCGGGGGTCAGGAGACAGGACTTATACCCGGCGAAGAGCGTGGTGGCATCCGTGTTGCGGGTGTATCCCAGGTCGGTCTTGTTGTGGCTCGCAGCCAGGACCGCGTTGAAGTCGCGCTTCTTCAGCCCACGCTTCTGGCGGGCCTTCTCGACAAGGGCCTGGCGCCTGGCGACATTGCGCGCCTCGATGCCGCGGGCCTTCAGCTTGTCGCCGCAGTGGGCGAGCGAGGTACGCTTGGCAGACTGCAGGTACTCACGGCGCTCGGCAGCCTCCTGGGCAACATCGTGGCCCGGATGGGCAGCCGCAAAGCCGGCGAGAAGGGCAAGGCCAGAAAGAGCCTTGGTGAAATGCATGATAGGCGAGGTCAGAAGTAGCAGGTGCTGAGAGGCTAGATGAAGATGGTGGTGAGATGGTTGATTCGAAGCCGGACGCTAACTCGACATATATATACCATCCCAAGTTCATCCAACTCTACATCTCCGCCCTCCATCAATATACGCGGCCAAGTCGCCAAGGTCGATGCGATCCCGCCATCAAGGACCTCTTCCCCCCCTCCCCCCCGGTCCATCCAACCGGAAGATTCCTGATCATCATCAACGATTCCATTGGTGTGTTTCCCCCGCGCCGCTTGCCCGGGGCCAGCCAGGCGCATGAAACGTCGAAACAAGGCGGCCCGGCTGTGATCCCGCTTTGAGCCTCCCACCAGCGGGCCACCACTATTCTGCCGGCGCTAGATGCCGTTGGCGAATGCTTAGCCTGGGTCGAGGTGATTAAGGGGTAGTGTTGACGCGCAACCCAATGTTTAAGCGGAGATTCTGTGGGGCCTGCGATTACGCATGCTCTCCCACATCCCGAAACCACAAGCTTTCCACGTCCCGGGATGGCACATTGGAACGGTGATCGACAGTCCGAAGTGGAGCCGCTCCCGACCTGGTACAATATTCTCCGGTCGATTTACCCTACTCGTGATTGGATAATAAAGGCAGCAAAGGGAGACGTGACGACGGCGAGGCCCGTGAACTCGACGGGGGATATCCCGGCTGCGATGCCAGAGAGTCGAAGAGGGCATGGCGGTCTGATCCATGAGCACGCGCGTCAACCATACAAGACTCGGCTATGCTCCGTTCACGAACGCCAACCGAGCGTTCGTCAACGGGACGGATTTCACGAGGAAGCGGAAGGACGGGCAATCAGGGGAGACGGGAGTCGAGAAGACAAAAGTCTGGAAAAGGGGCAGATTGGAAAACACGACAGATTAGAAATATTTGAAGTGCAACGCCGGCAACTGGGAAATTTCAGCAAAGAAAACATGTTGGTGTAAACTACGTGGCATCCATGATGGCTCTAGGGCCCTCGCTTTGACGGCTCCGTTCCCAGGATATGGGATCTGGAGTGTGCCAATTTGAGAAATGGGCCGAAGATGGTGCCTGAGATCAGGAGGTCCAGCTCGCCTTTCCTAGGCCGTCATGGTATGTACGTGTATATGTGTTGGGTCAACTCAGTGCCCCTTTGAAATCATGTATGATATTGATACGCAATTTATAGTCACAGTCTGCACCCACTTTTTCACTCGTAAAAGCACACTTTCCTTTTTGTTAGTTTGATATTGTTAAAAATGTTACGTAGATCAAGTCCTGGCGTCCATCCCAAAAGTTCACCCTGCTGCCTATTAAGCCGTATCACACTTCCTTAAGGTAGGACTCTCTTCCTCGGTAATGATCGCTGGTCTGTTTCTCTGGGATGCTGCTCTCAGAGATGCTTCTCAGAGCCACTTTTCGTGCTGAAAGTAGGCACCGCCGCAGTTCGTGCCGCTAGCGTTGCAGCCCATCGTGGTGTCGGAAGGACACTCGCTTTTGTGCCGCTCTTTTCGGAAACAGTCTGATCAATGCCATTGTTCCTCGGAGCACTCGTCCCGCCGCGTGAAAGCTTCATAAGCCCATCGATGGCGAGCAGCTCTTTCCACGCCATAGAGACTTGCTCGCGCATCCATGGCGGGAAATCCTGATAGATGTCTCTGGGGTCCTGCGGGTCAGCAGTCGCTCTCCACAGCTTCCGCGCTTCTGCCTCTATGTTGCGCTCAGCGTCCTGCTTTGCACGTGCAAAGTGTTCCGCTAGATGTTGGCTAGCATCCTGCGGGCCGCCGTGTAGCGGGTCGGTGACAAGAGCGTGCCATCTGTCGTTCCATTCCCGGACCAACGGAGCCACCCATTTCATATGGTGGCAAGCCTTGCACATAACCAACGATTGTCTCGGCTCCTGGCGCTTTATGTCGGGGCATGGGCTTGTGAGCGCATCGGAACCCGCCTTGACCGCGTCCTTTGCTTTCTGGCAGAATGTCTTCTCCACCCCGGCCATGCAGCCACACCTGTGGAGAAGAGGGACGAAGTGGCACATGGTTGTTGTGTCAGGGTGGTTCCCAGGGGTCTAGGTGGGATGTTACGCTGAATGGTTGTTGTTGTTTGTTGTTGGTATGAGAAGTGAACATCTTGATATGGAGGGAATAGGTTGTTATAAGTAGCCTGCGAGGACCGCCTTTCGTTAATCTGCTCCGGGCGAGCCGAACGGTCAATCAGGAGTCACAGGGTCTGTTCCAATCCCCTCTGTTCCGCTGTTTCTTTATTGACTTTCATGGTGATACAGACTGCCTTGGCCCTCGTAGGATGCCGCTCACCAGAACAGCGCATTCCCGCGCCACAATTCAATCAATAAGTGGCCGCTCACAAGCTAATAAGTCCACCAGGGAGGGTACATATGAGCAACAAGTCTATTGTCCACTTCTTTGTACGGAAATTTTGACAACGCCGAACAACAAAGCACATCATAACGTGGCATAATTCTGAAAGGAACAAGCCTTGCACAAAACATAGAAGTGCCAGCATTGTTTTACGAACCCACAAGAAATGAGGTCGCTGACTCGCACGATCCAGGAGGCCGAGGGCCTCAGGGGCCTGTGGCAGCACCCGTGGTGGCATGCGCGTTGAAGCGAATAGCGTACACCGTGTCAATTGATTCATATTTCATATCTATGTACACGTCTATAGTGTGTCTCCCACTCCAACCAATCCCATCGTGATCATTAACTCATGAACAGCCATCCAAGCAAATCCAACGCCGGGCACCCCAACACGCTTCGCAAGAACAACCGTAACTCCTCTACCCAGCAGTACCACGCCCGTGTATCGCGTGTCTATACCCTTGAAAACCCAATAACCCCTAATAAGAATCACATCACTGCAACACCTCACACGCCTCCAGCGGTGATATTTTACTCCTCCGCATCCTCCCCAACTCCCTTCCCCTTGTCCGGCCGCTCCCTCTTTACCGAGAAGCACTGCACCGCCCCGATAACCGCAAACACAGCACTTCCCCACCACGCCAACGCGGTACAGTCCATCTTCTTGCCCACGGCATACAAATACCCGGCCACAGGCGGCGCCACCATGCGACACGCCGCACCCGCGCTCGCCGCCAGCCCATTCACCTTGCCCAGCACAGCGGGGGTAGGAGTAGCCTCCTTGATAAGGATCAACAGCAGCGGATACAACAGGATCGAAAAGAAATTCCGCACCGCCAGGCAGAAGTAAATCGCCGGGTACAGCATCCCCTCCGGGACGTACAACAGCCCCGGGACGATGAGATACACCACGGGGTGCAGCACCGTGACGAACAGGAAGAGGCGGTACACGCCCATGCGCTCAGCCATGAGCGGAAAGACGACGGCCTGCATGAAGAGCGCGATGACGCCTTGCACGGCCATGACGACGCCTACGGCTTGGAGGGACAAGCCGAGCCCTCCGGGGGAGTAGAACGGGCTGCCACGGGTAATGGCCAGAGCCAGAGAGTGGGCGGTCGAGCGGTCGTCTTCGAAGAAGATGGGGAGCAGGTGGTCGAAGGTCATGGAGTGGTAGCTGAAGATGGAGAGGGCGAGGATGACGGCCATGATGCGCTTGCTGAAGATGCTGATGGGGGGTTGTTTTTCTTTGGTCGATGACCAGGTGGCGGAGGAGGAGGAGGAGGAGGAGGAGGAGGAGGACGGCGAGGGTGGCCCCGCGTCGCGGGAACGCATGGTGCCGTAGGTCTCGTCGCGAAGGTCGACGGCAGGGCGTTTCATTGCGTCGGAGGTTTCGATGAGGGGCGTGTTCTCTGAGAGGAAGGTGTCGTCGGGCAGGAGCACGCGCGGCTGCATGTCGGGATGGGTTTCCTCGAGGAGGAAGTAGCCGAGCACGATGCTCAGGAGGAGCATGCCGGAACAAATGAGGTTCGGGAGAAGGTAGGGGAAGCGCTCGAAGATGGAGCCCTTGGGGAAGAGGTCGGGGTACGAGTCGTGGGGGTCAGCAAATAGACCTCCAATCATGGGCCCGATGATGGTGCCGACGCTCCAAACGAAGGGCACTGTAAAGTCAGCAACGGTTACTTCGCAGGAGCTTGCTTTAGTACTCACTAATCGAGTATGCGCGAGCTGTTGTTAATGTTAGCAAATAACCTGACCGAAAACGGGGGTGCTGAGGGGACCATACGCTCATGCTCTGGCTTCGTAACCAGCTCGCCAACCATGGTCTGGATGACGCCAATGTTGCCGTTCAGCAGCCCACCGAGCGCACGCCCAAGCAGTGCTAACCAGATGTTCTCTGCGAAGCCGACCATAACCATGCTAAACATGGTGCCGACGCATCCCAGTAGCAGCACAGGCTTTCGCCCGACTCTGTCGGATAGGCCGCCCCAGTACATGCCCATCAGGGCCTCCGCGAGGGAGAAGGCCGAGATGAGCAGGCCGGCATAGAAAGAGGCGTCATCTTCGTTGCCGATCTGGAAGCGCTTGATGAGAGCCCAGGCATAGGGGAAGATGGAAGTGAGGGCGATGGGCTCGGCGAGGCGGACGATGGCTGTGCAGGTTCAGGTCAGCGTCGCGCTCTGGTTTACATCGGTTTGCACGGATCTCAGTGATCATCTTACCTAACAGAAAAAGCTGAACGGTGGGAAACTCATCCGGGTTACGGTGACTTGTTCTTGAGGTTAGAGTCATTGCTTCGCAGTTGGTCTTCAATCTTACGCAGTCCGCAGCACCTGATGGGGTGTTGCGCCACAGTCGCTCGCTCTGCTGCTCAAAGTGGTTATGTTTGAGCGCAGTTAGAGGTCACTGAAGGTTTCTTGTTGTCGAAGTATTAGAGGGAAGAAGGAGGGGTTGTTGGACGGGTGGTTGCGGGTATAAAAAAAATAATTCGGGCGACGGTGTTGAGGAGGGGAATGATAGGCGGTGCTGCATGGGAAAAAATTGGAACCTGGACAGCGGTTGATATGGACTGTGCTTTTAGATGCTCTGGACCTGCCACTGCCACTGTGGCCACCCGGGACCAGGTTGTGAGGGTTTCGACAAGGTTCCAGACACAAGTTCTGGCACACCTTCCTCGACGCAGCGCGACCATCTCTCTACACACACAGTACACGCCACATTTCCCCGCTCGTTCTTCCGGATGCGACCTGCTTTGCCGCGTTTCCCTCCAGAACCGGCCCTGAGTTGAGAATCCAGAATCCAAGAGCAGAAACTTGTGCATCGTTATCCTCTGCACGCCGCAATCCCTGCGCGACGGACGGAAGCATCCCGGCGCATGCGGTCAGCCATCGGAGACAAAGACCTTGCAAGACCTCTTGCCCCTCCAACAAACGAATTGTTTCAGTGGGGGCTCGGTGGGCGGTCCGGGTGCCCCGCTAACTCTCCCTTACTGTACGGACACTGTGCGGAGATCTAGGGTTCGATACCACCACACAAGTCAGCCGAGGCCAGATCAATGCATCGACCCATGAAGCCATCTGTATCTGGTATGGCCCTCCCATGGCCATGCATGTAATATATCCTCCGACTTGAAACCATATATGTTGAGAACAAAGCACCCCCGCTCTGCGCTGTCCGGAGCAGCCTACGGTATCTCACGTCGAACAAGCAAAAATCCCCGGACAGTGTGCCTCTCCCGCTTGGACAGCCAGACAGGGGGGTCTGGCAAAGACTGGATTGCGCGAACAAGGGTGGTCTCGAGGGTGGCCAGCCGCTTCTGCGCTACTGCACGCCAGCTCGCCAAGGTTTTGTGGGGAAAGTTTCCCTGCTTTCCCTCCGATATCAGCGACGGGCTTGCATTTTTTGTCAGGTCATCGAAACCCTCGCATTGGCCAGCCACCGTCATATCACGCTTCACCGTCGGTCTGGTGCCCATAAGCCCATAACACACGCGTATCGCGGCTGGATATCTGCGCCTCTGCCGCTTCCGCCGAAGAGGATGAACACATTTTTCGTGCAGCGTTGCGGCCTGTCGGCAGCCGATACCGCTGGAGGCGGTGAGGGCCCGGAGTGAGCCCTTATCTCGACTCGGGAAATGTGCTCGCAAGGTTCTCGTTTTGCTGCACATCCTGCTTGTTCGGTGAAATCGCCGGCGAAGGACTCCGCCGCGCCGGAGTCTCGCCTTCGGTAGCGTCGTAACTAGCAAGTCAACCTGCTCCTCGAAAATTTCTACCGCATCACAAGTTGCCGAGACGACCGCTCGGTTACCCAGTCGCATGCCACCGTCTCCACACGTTGCGGTAGCCGTTGATGCCGACACCGGGAAGGATAACCATGCAACATGCGAGCGCGTTCCGAGATCACAGACCTGTGATAACGCTTCGGCTGGTCTAGATCGGAGCGCTGCAAGCCGGCTTCGTAGCTAACCAGGAGCTTATCACGATGCGTCCCACAAATGACCACAGAACACCGTTTTTAGCTTAGATAGGCTTGCAACTCGACAAACTTGGACACGGTCGCATGCATATGCACGGCGCCGTCCTGCATGTGCTCTTTAGCCGAGTCGTCCGTCCCCCGCTGCTGACGCCGAGAGCTCTCACCCATGCGTTCCGTCCCCCACCAAGTGCTCCTTGTTGGGGGACAGACATGTCTGCTTCAATCAGTTGGGAACATGCTTAGTCAAGCCGATCTGCCGAAGAGCTCTCAAGTCACTGCATCTTCATGATCCCAACTGCAGGCAGGAAGGGCGGTTTGGGCAGCACAGCCGAGTGGAGGACATGTCGGCCCGATGATATGCGAGGAGGCTGCAGCAAGATGGTCTTTCAGAGTTCATTTCGTGATTCACACCACCACGCTTACATATTTTTTTGCAGCGGATGTATCTTCAGCAAGCCAACGTGCAGCAGGTATACTACTAGTCTTTGCGTACGACTTCTATCAAACCACCTCCTTCAGCCCCTTTGCGACCGCCTCGCAACAACAACCTCCCGCTGTCGTTTCTCACACCCAGCCCCAGGAGAACCGGCCGGTCACGGTACCTAGCTGCCTAACAATGGATGTCCAAGACGCCCCCTCGTCGCCAACAACCTTGACCCAAATCCAAATCCGCATACACAACAATTCCCTCCGTCAAAAACCCGTCACATCGCCAAGAGGCTCTGTCAAGCGCCACCCATCCGGCGCAATAACGCAGCTATGACCACCGCCCGGTTCGGAGTACGCGGCAACGCCCCTGCGACTTGAGCCGCTCAACGCTCTGTTGCGAGCACACGGCCGTGCAATGGAGCACACAGGCGGCGCTTCTCAATCGCATACGCCTAGGACAGGTTCAGGCAGCAGTCGGCCGTCACGCTCCACGAGCCCGGGGTGGTCGAGTAGGACGTTGTACATTTAGATGTATTTTTGTCTGCAACTCGACATCGACCGGGCGTGCCCTAGGTTGTAAACACATGTTTTGCCGCTTCGAGTTGCGATCATCCAGAATCCGCCTACCTCGATCCAGCAGCCTCCATTGAGAAAGCATGCGACCACATCCCCAAGTTGGGCGCCGAACTACCTAGAAATCTTGGTGTAGTAAACATCGCGGGATTCAGCATAGTCCCTAGGTCCCGTGTTATGCGCCTTAATTAGCACAACCTAGCAGGCATTGCGACGGTGGATAAGGCTTGACCAACGCATAGAAGGATGGACGAAGCGACGGTCAGCAGCGATCACGATGTAGCATCTCTGTCGTTGCGTCTGATTCGTGTCATACTTAATATGCGTCGGGTAGATGGTGTCGAGAGGGTACGGCCAAGGAGTAACCGAAACTAGTAGGTGGATATGCCGACCTTTATAGATCCCGAGCTCCCGGATGCTGTTTTGTTCCCCCCTTCCCCCCCTCCTCTCAAAAAAAAAAAGAAAAGAAAAGAAAAAAAAAAGCCGGGTCTATCGGTCTATCAAAACCCACAACAGTACGGCCACTTTGTGTGCTTATTGTGCCTCATTTCCCGCACGGCGACCTATCTCTCTCCTGTAAACTCCGTGGTTCGATGGTCAAGATGTGTCAGGTATACAGCGGCTATTCGATGCGGCTCGGCCTGCACGCTCACTGTTTCTCTTCATTCTACGGCCAGGTACATACAAGCTCCGTTTATCTGGCTCTAGGCCTCTTCACTGATTTGAGGTGGTTCGCCCATTTACCTCCAAACCCATATTCCGTAATCCCCACCGCTTGCAATCCCACTCTTCTGTGACCATCGTGTTCTTCGTCCCAGCCAGACTCGCAAATCCTGGCTAGCGTTACTCCGTAAACTTGCGGACGATGAAGTCCACCACGGGGTTGATGAAGTCGGGACGGATGTAGGTCAGGTGAAAAAACGTACAAGTCCCATCTCGATCGCACACCTTGGCCGAGGGCACCATCGTGTTAGCCCGAGCGTTCTTTGAAACGGCCGATAACAGGATGAATCTTACCGGGTCACCTGGTGCGCACACCTGCATCACCTTTTCGTTCAGCCCGGCGGGGAATCTGCTGAGCGTGCCCCCGAGACGGTGATAGCCGTCGCCAAACATCACGAGCGACTTGATGCGGCTGTGCAGTGCGGTTGGGATATCGTCTGCAGCGGCATGCATGACCGCCGCCCCCTGGGAGTAGCCGACGAGAGAGAAGGATTGGTTTGGGCACGCAGCAGCTTGGGACTTGAGGCGGCGCACAACATCCCTGGAGCCCTGGAGCGTGCCGGAGATGATCTGAGAGCTGGCGGGATACTGTTCAGAAGAGAATCAGAAAAAGAATGCATCTCTTGAGAAGATGGGGTGGTGGCGTATGTGCTCACTTGAACGGGATACCCTCTGGCGCCGGGAAGCTTAAGGGTCGTGTTGCTGACAACCGGGTCGCCAACCACGACGCCGAACTTGCCACCGCCCGCTTCGAAGTTCGGCTCACTCGTTCCGCGGGCTAGATGTGTGTGAGAGAGAGAGAGAGACCATGCATCAGAACCCGAGACGCCTGACACTCACCAACGAGGATCTCAAAGTCGGAACACCCGGCCGGAATGTCTTGTGGCCGCATGGGGACGGGTTCACCCATGGTAACCCCCGTGTCCGGGATCTCTGGGCAGTCGTCGGGGCTCTGAGCCGTTACGAGTGCCAGGGACGTGAGAAGAACGGCGAGAAAGTGTGGAGAGAGCATCGCGACGGGTGTAGAGAAAAGTAATACAGCTTTGATTCCAACTCAGCGTGTAGCGGGTGACTGGCAAGAAAAGGGGCTGAGCTGAGATCGAGTTGGCAGGCCTTGATTCTACTTATATACTATTGTTACTGAGTATCCAAGACCACCTCTACTTGCGGCCCAGAATTGCTCTCTCGCGGTGAGCGTCTCAAGCCTCGGGACCTCGGCAATGGAGTTTTTGGGACTTCATTGCACATCATTCGCAAGCACTACCCGAAACAGAGGCGCTATATTGCTACTCGAGACTAACGCACCACAGTTCGCACTCTGGAACTCTGAAGAGAACAAGATAGTGAGCAAACAAATTATGCAGTCGAGAGCATCCTGGGCACTAGCGCCGTACACGTTTGTTTTGTTTTACCTCGGCATGCCACATTAATTGATTATATTCGAAGTGCCACGGATTCTACTTAGGTAGGGATCCAATCGCATCCCACTTCACCACCGACTGGACTCACTCTGCGGGGGGAGGTATGTACTGTACTGTACAGTACCACTGCGGTCAGCAAGCGCCGATTCCGCCTTGGCATTGTTTGTGGGAAACTAGGTAGCGAACCCTGAGCACTCCCTATCAGGTACCTATTCAAACAACAAGAACCCTCATTGCAGCAACGCCGCCGAATCGCGACAGCCAAACTCATTGCAGCACTGCAGCGATGGCTTTGAAAGTAGGCTATACCATGATGGCTTGAAATTCCAATCAGCAAGGCCGAACACGGTCGAGTTATCAGCCGGCATACATGTAGCTTACTTGGGTCAATATTTCAATGCCATCTTCCACCACCGCAAAGGGAAGATTTTCAAAAGTGGAGGATGATGGCCTTAATATTGTATAGCCCCGCTGCGCCTTCTCGAGACCCTTGTTGCTAGGCCACCCATTGATTACACCGATAAAAGGCCCTGCCCCAACAACAGCTACATAATTACTGGTACCGCCTCGAGGCAGGCAGCTCCGCGATATACGGGGGCGGATTTGGGGCTCGAGCTTGCACAGGCGGGCTATGATCAAACGTGCACGCAGCCCCTTTCGTGCATGCACTGCCCTCCCAGCACGGCGCCTTTCGCGGATGCTTGTACGGACAGCCCCGGTCATAGCCAGGGCAACCGAATCCCTGGGGACACCTACCCAGTGTGGCACTGCTCGTTCCGCCCAAGCTGGATACCACTTCTCCCAGGTCAGAGCTGAGCCATGAAAGGGAGTACTTCACCGCCACCATCAGAGAACTTACCAGTGACGAGCGTCGGTGCGGTAAAGGGCGAGGCGAGCTCCGAGACAGTCGATCCTCGCCCTCCGTATTCGCCCTGCCCGGCTTGCGCAGAGTGTGTCTGAGCCGTCGGCGGGCTGCAATAGCCGTTGCTGGGCTGATATGCGGGCCGAGGCCATGGGTGGGCTTTGGTACAGCCCGAGCTGATCTTGGGGCAGTCCGGGCCACTGGGGCAATGGGCCGATTTGGGGTGCCATTTGCCACATCCCGGCGCGCAGCAGTTTCTCCCATCCTCGCACTTGGGTGCACCGGGATGATTGTTCGTCTGGTGACAGCCTGGCTCTCGACATCCGGACCCGCGAGGACACATGGGCTTCGTGGTCTCGTCCGCTGTCGTCTGGCTCCCAGGTGTCGTCTGGCTCCCGGTCGCCAGGTTTGCCGTTGCGCCCGAGGGAAGTGAGACTTGCGAGACGGCCGGAGCCTGGGTGATCGAGACTGTAGTATGAGAAACCGAAACGTGGGACTCGAAGCCCCGAGTCGACGGGCCATGACGCGGCCGTGGATGGAGAGTTGCGGTCTGCAGCAGCTGGACCGTCTCGCGCAGCTGCATCGTGGCCTGACGCAGCGCTTCCGCTTCCCTTTCAAACCGTTTCTCGACCTGTCTCCACTTGAGCCTGTCGCTAAACCCCATCGTTTGGCCCGTGTATTTCTGGCGTATGTCGAGCATATTCTGGAGCGCCGAGCGGCACGGCATGAGATGTGCTGCCAGCGATGGCTCGTCCGCGCCGTCCGCCGGACTGGCGCGGGAAGAGCAAAAGCGCTGAAAGGTGTCGAGTTCGAAGATGAGAGCATTGGCGGCGGCTTCGCCGGGGTTGAAGACACTGGGAGCGCGGGAAAAGTCGGCGGCGACAGAGCGCGCTAGGGAGAGCACATTGGGTACGTCGCATCCGAAGGGCATTGGAGAGTAGGACGACATGATGAAAAGTTAGGGCCTATATGATCGGCTAGATATTTACGTGTATGTACGTGTATGTAGTATATCCCGGGTGTGGGTATGTTATTGGGCAAAGAAGGGGGGGGGGGGGGGGGGGGGTTAGACACGGAGGGGATTGCTGGAGGAGGAGAGGGGAAAGAAAAGCAACCGAGCAGCTGAGAACGGAGCCTTGCCCGACCCGGTCATGGTCAACCATTCAGCACCCCCGCGCCGCGCCGCGCCGCGTACCGCGCTTCCTGATGGACGGGAGGCATCCGGGTAACATGCAGCCCCGCATGCTACTCAGAGAGAGAACGACGTCAACAACTCGAGTCGGACGGTGGAGCTAGAGTGGTAAGTCTACCGAACTATAGGCCAATTTGGCCTATAGGAAAAAGCCTTTCTCCTTATACGAGTTGAAGATAGTTTGATCTAATGCATTGGTTCAATTGAAGCTATCACCAGCACCCTCATTTGTAGTATTTCCAGCGCTTACACTCCGTTGCTTAGTGTAGTTCGCGTTCCAGACCGCCCAGCTGATCCAACACTTCCTCTCGCCGCGGACCGTTCTCGTCTCAAAGATACTAGATGGACAGACTGGCGGCGTTGGAAGGCATCATTCAGTACATGCGTCCGCTGCGAAACAGCGACTGTCTCGCGGGCTTGTGGAAAGACACCTTTGCCTTGGATTTGCTCTGGGTAATCAATTGGACTGCAATATCGGCCCGCACCGGCGAGGACATTCGAGCCAAATCTGCACAGACGGCGACCTGTCTGGAGTTCGCACGAGCACCTCTTCCCCACGTGGTCATGGGCAAGCATCCCCGATAGTGTCAGCTGGCCGGGAGGTGTCAACTTTGTCCAGTAGTCTATCCCGCAAGATAGGTCCCTTTGTCACCCTGGTCCAGGACCAGCGTTCTATTAATCGTCCGGCCAGCGAGGTCACTATTCGAGGTATTCTTATCCCGACAACACTGGGAAAGGTGCGAAGGAACGGCGATGGTCAAAAAATCTTTTATTATGCCGATTTGATTGAAGAGAAGGTGCTAGAGGACGGCAAGGCTTCCCGGTGTGGTGGGAGCCTTTTGAGGGATGGGAGGGTGAATATGCAACTTTGACACTGGTGTAAATACTTGGGTAGGCTAGCTATCCTTAAGATGTTGGCTTAAGGACCCGATGTCTGACTGTAACTCTGGGGCCCAGAAAGCCGAGTGTGTCAGTCCATCCGCATGCATGAAACCAAAGGGGCAAAGCCATTCTTTTTTGATCATGGCTCAGCAAAGTTCCCTCCCGAACCAAGTCTGACCAGGAGCTACATTTGCGAGTAGAAATGGCGAAGGTGGATTCAGACAGCTGATCAGGAACTCGCCCTGGATAGACCTACGATTGCCTACCTAGCCAATCATCCAGTCATTGACACGGGCCTCACGTTGCAGGGCTACAGGGCTACCTCGCACCGTCCTCGGTTATATTGTTCTCGTCTGAATTCCTCGCTGCTCCAAAGCGTATCTACTGTTTAGGCCGACCACGTCCAACAAGTTGCATGGCTAGGGAACACCGAAGTTGGCGTGAACGGGGCCATGGCAATGATGGCGCCGGTGTCGAGATGATCAGGACTTGGGGGGGCGGTCATCACCATCCCTAAAACCGCACTGGCTAGCCGAGGAACCTGCGGCTGAGACTCGGCGCGAAGCCACAATAATAAAGGGGGAGATTATTCGTGTTTTACATAGGTAGTTACACCGTTACACGTAGTGCTGTAAATCCAGAACCCAGACGACAAGACAGTGTGATGGCGGCAACAAACGAGGGCCACGAGCTGAGATCCAAAATCCAAAATCGTCGAGGACACGCGTCGATCTCTGAGGCTTGCATAAGTCATCAGTGCTGGTGTTCTAACCCTCGCGGTGATCCCGGCGCATCCGCTAATTATTGTGGAAAGCAGGCATTGTTCGAGCAGTCACATCTCGATTCTACACACCGCTGCTTATGGCCTCGCCCCCCGACTGCAATGTATGCCTTTCTTGCGAATCTAGAGCTTTCCATCCTATGTCAGTAAGGATCCCGGGCCCCCGGGGTGAAAGTGTGAACGTCGGCGGGTTTTCTGCAGCTGGAGATGGACGCAGGGGGGGGGGGAGGGAGCGGCTGGGGAGGTAAATTGATTGGAGAAACATGGCAGCCACGAAACTATTCCATGATCCATCACGCCGCAGCGCGTCTCACTAGTGGTCCACTGCAGGGCGTCCTGAGCACCTTACACCTTCTTCCCACCTCGTATCCCTCGATACCTATGACAAAACCGTCTCCTCCGCTCCCTGTTGCGCCTCCAGAGTTCTCCACTCGTCTGATTGAAAACACAACTTGCATCAAGCAGGCAGGCTATCTCCAACATTTTCTTGCCCGACTCACCGTTTCTTGACTTTCCCCCGATTTTGCCATGACGGCCCAATCATCATCATTGTTCCCCAGCATCTGAAAGCAATAAGATGCCCCTCCCGCTGCCGGGGCCTCTCAGGGAAAGGGTGGGGGAGAAGAGGCTTCTGGAAGAACCGGTGGGCGCACTCAGCAACACTGCAAGCTCCTCCCCAACGCAGCCGGATGTTCCGAGCCGGAAGCCACTGCGGCGGCTCCGACTTCAGCATCGGGACCCCCCGGTCATAGACTTGGGGTCTGCCAATCGCGATGGAAACGGCAATGGGAATGGAAATGGGAAGGGCAATGGAAACGGCAATGGAAACGGCAATGGAAATGGCAATGACAATGGAAACGACAATGGGAATGGCAAAGGGAATGGCAGCGGAAACGGCAACGGAAATGGCAATGGAAACGACAAAGGGACTGGCTCTGGAAACTCTGAAAACCATTCCGGATCGTCTGCCTCGTCTGGACCAGACACCACAACGGACTCTGGCTCCTCCGGATCTGGCAACGTAGATGGCGCACGAACAACTTCAGCCAACGGCGGGACTCAGACGAGTGGTAGCGCCGCCGCCACTGGAGACAGCGGCAATGGCAATGGGTCTGGAAGCGGGAATGGGGGTGGGCCGGGTGCTGGAAACCCCCCGCCCGTCATCCAAAGCCAGAGTGGAAGCCCGCAGCCAACCGCAGGCGCTGGGTCAGGCTCCGCCGTCACAGATGGAGCTGGCGTGCCCGCCGCGACGCAAAAAGGGTCCAGTCCGACCCCTGTCGCCGGCGCCGTGCCCACCGCGACGACCCCCGGCGTGTTCACCGGTGATGGGTTTTCCTCGACCAATCGCGGTGGGCTGGCGGGAGGCTCAGGGGCTTTATACGACAGTGATACCGCCGGGAATGCAAGTTCAACTGGTGCTGGCGGGAACAATGAGAGAAGCGGCAGCGGGAGCGGCAGCGGGAGCGGCAGCGGGAGCGGCGACAACTCAGGGGGAAGCCCGCACCCGAGTTCCATGCCGAGGGTTGTTGGTGGCATCGTTGGTATGCTTGGTCCGCTCCATGTCCACCTATCCCTTTTCTAACTCGTCCTCAGCTACCTTGGTCCTCCTATCCGCCCTCCTCACTCTGCTCCTCTACAAGTACCGCCATACGCGCCGCGTCCAGGCGATCCTCGCCAAAATGACTCCCTCCCCCTTCAAGGCCTCGCGCTACACCAAGCTGGGAGAGAAGCGGTCATCCGCAGACTCAGACTTCCGATTCGCCGACAGCCATCACAGCGACGCACTGATCGCCGAGAAACGGAGCACCCTCCGCTACGGCACCAACCTGGCAGCATCAGTAACGCACCCCAACCCGGCCGCCACCCGCCAGGAACGCCACGACAGTCTCCTCTCGCTCCTCACAGCCTCCGAAAACAGACAGCCGAGCAGCCCGACGATCAGCCCATTCGAAGTCCTGTCCCGGTCGATCGGCTTTCCCCGGTCTCCGGCGCCGACGGCACCCTGTCGATCCAGCCAGGGCTCTCTCGGCGGCATCAGCATCGCCAGCAGTGGGGTGTTCTCGCCGTCGCTGCTTTCGTGGCCCCTCCCGCCGTCTACGGCTCCCAGCGCCGGGACGCCGTCGCCGACGGCTTCGTATATGGTTTTTCCCAAACCAGCGGCCCACGCTAAGCCCTCGGCGCCCACGCAGCCGACGGGATAGATGCAGCAAAATCACGTCTGTCCAACCCGGTGACTCGATCGAAACGGAGAGACTAAGTTCAATAGGGAGTTGGTGGCGGAGAGAGGGAAACAGCCGGAAGAACATTGGCATAGTGATTTGATTAGCCACTATGTGCATTATCATCGACGTTTTTTTTTTCCGGCAGCGTCTCAATTCAAGCTGGCATATTTTGGTAACATTATCTTATTCCAGCAGTAGTATAGGAAGTGATTACATGATGTATGTACCTTGCTCTCTCTGCTACGTTCTTTTTGTATGTAACGGAGTGAGAGAACGATGTCACGCTTCGTGCTTTTTATATTTGTAGAGTTTGTAGGCCCAGACATTCATTCAACATGATTACGCTAAGAACATCCACTCCATCCGCCGGCATCACGCTTTCTAAATGGGAGGATATTAGATCCTCAACGAAGACACGGAAACCACCTCGGCCTTGACAAACGAGAGATCCTTCTCACGCAGCCTTCTCTCCTGCTTTTTCTCCTCCTTAAAAAGCAATCGATACCGGACATCGCGGGGGAGGGACTCGATGGATATCAGCCGGACGAGCATAGCCGGCGCGGCGGCGTTGCCGGCGTCTCGCTGGGCCTTGACCCAAAAGAGGTTGTCGTCCAGCTTGCGGAAGAAGTAGGTCTGGCCGTTGCTCAGCGTCCAGGAGCCGGCGTGGTTGCTGTTGGGTGTCGGGCACAGCACGGCCGTCTCGAGCAAGTAGATCTTGTTCAGCCAGATTGGGTCAGGACCGCGGCATTTGAAGCGCCCAGCCTCTAGGCACCGAGACGCCGTCACATAGGCGAACGTTGCGCAATCGTCCGAGTCGGCCAGCATCGGGGTCCACCGGGTATGGTCGTCCAGCGGGATGCGGAAGCACCTGTTGACGATGCCGTCGCGCGGCCACGCCACGGAGAAATATGAGCCGTCAGGGCTCAGACCGGTGTGTTTGAGCGTCTGCAAGATCTGCCGGACGAGGCCGAGAGTGAGGCGGTGAAGATCCTCTGGGAGGCTCCGGAGCCAGTCATGCAGGCTGGCTTGGTTGGCACCCGACGTCCTGAGCACCTCTATTATTCTGTGCTGGCCGGAGAGCTGGTTCCACCCTTCTACCGCGCTCTTGTTTGTCAAGGTCCCGGCAAACGCGGGGAGCAGATCGGAGATCAAGTCCCTCAACTGGACTCGCTGTGCAACGCCGGTGCAGTAGCTGACCCTGACGCCCCAGTAGAAGTCCAGGAACGGAACCAGCATGTAGTCGTCCCCCTGTAGGTTTCTGTCCTTGATTGTCTTGCCTCGTAGTTTGGCCCATACTTTGTTGCCCGTGATCGCGAAGCTGTCTGAACCCACCTGGAAGCCAATCTGGTATTCGGCAGCCTCAGAGTACGACCTGTACGTCCCAAGCTCCTCAAAGGAACTGGAAGATGTCCTCCAGCACTGATCCTCATTGTTTCTGCACTTGGCATTGGTCTCGACCAAACCCCCTATAATGATGCGTCGCTTCATCTCCAGCGCGGGAGGGTCGGCTGGCAGCCTCAGAACGCGGTCCCAGTGATACCGGTCGCAAGATTCCGACTTGAGTGGAGGACTAATGTAGCCCCCACCAATCTTGATTGCTACCGGGATGTCGGAGCGATGAGGCGAGAAAACCAGATTGCCGGGACCCCAGGTGTCAAGGAGATCCTCCGGGGCCGCTGCAACATCATGCGCTCGCTGTATCGGCTCTTCCCGTCCGAAAACGAGGACGGGGCCCTTTGTCATCCCTTCAAGACAGGTGACGTCGGTCAGGCTCGCCGTGAGTCGAAGCCCGGGTTGCCGTTCGGGGTCGTCCGCCATGCCCAACAGCTCGATTCTTGTCAGGGCCGTGTCCAGAAAGAACGGCTGTAGCTTTCCAAGATGCGCCTGGGCGTAGGAGAGAAAGCCAACACAGAAAAGCTGTAGCATTAGTGCCAAGATACCGAGAAGCTCATCCTGCTGTTCCTCCGCGGCAGTGCCGGGATCCTGATCCCGAATAAGACCCATCTCAGTGGCCAGGATCTTAACCGTGCCATAGCATTGGCGCAATAGGGTAGAGCGCCAGAGGGAATCGGAGCAAGCCGCGGCAGTAGTTATACTCTGGTACATGGTGGTTACTAGTGAGAAGCTGATGGGCCGTAGTGTGACGATTGCGGAAGGACTGCTGGGAGAGTCGTGGGAAAGGATCGTGAAGGAATCGCAGCAGTAGCCGGCTTGTTGCACGGCGCGAAGAGCTGTACAGAGTCTGTGGGCTATACGAGACATCCGTCGTAAAGAATCCCGAGCGTCAGATGCATTCCTGTAGCTGATGTTGGCCACGGAATTGCCGTTGGTAAACCGAACAGTTCCGTCCCAGAGTGACCTGTCTCGTGTGGAAGATGCTATCCCGCCTATGCCGCAGAGCTCCTCGATGGTCCTCCGGACCTCGCGGTCCCGGTCAGTTTGCATCACTTGCCAAGAGCTAACGTTCTCCTTACGGTGTGGAATAGGGAGATGGTGAGCGCAGCCGTCCAAGTGGTGGGTTCGCAAGAGCTCGTTGGGTAGGATGCTGTCGGGTGGGACATATGTCGGCTCGAAGAAGATCCACGGCGAATCGTGGGCGCGCTCATAGAGCAGCTCAGCAATCTCCTCGTAGGTATAACCGACTTCCAAGAGATCGTAAATCCACGCATATTCGCCACTTGCCGCTTTGTCAAGATGATTTTCCAGGAAGATCTCCAACAGGCCGGCATCCTCGTAAGACGCCGCCTTGGACACGGTACATGGAGCATCTACGAGATATCTGACGCCGGCTTTGAGCGTCAAGAATGATTTCCCTGTCGTGAAAATCGTGTCGTATATCTGCTGCCGCGCGGCGGACACCGCGTGATCGCCACCACCGTCGTTTCGCCCATCAGGGGGGGGGAAAGTACCCTCAAGATCCACTGAACGCTGCGCAAGCCAAGCGATGCGGTCATTGATCTCTTTCACACTCCGTGGCGAGGCCAGTGGTTGAATGATTTCGAGGTGACGAAAGTCATCCGAGCTCCTTTCCAAGTCCCTCAGGTACCGTTTCAAAACGCCGGCATGTTCGTCGCAGAACGCCCGGGCGCTGCCCAGGTTTTTCAAGAGCACTGGATACAGATCACGCAAACCTGGGGTGCAGAACAAAAGACCTGCCAGCTGTCGAGGAGTGTGTATTGGTGAGATGTTCGGGCGCGGTATGCTGGAGGCTAATAGCGAGATAGAGCCGGCGTTGAGGTCCACGCCCTTCTTGTCCGTCTGCCTGTCTGTAGCTGATTTCTCCGATTCAGAAGAAGAATATCCTGGGTAGAGCCAGTTGTTCCCTTGTCGCTTCTTCCTCGTCACCTCCTCCGTTGCCGACTCTTCGTCCACGGCAAACACCGGAGCCAGGGGGGTCCAATTCTTTGGCGCAGCCGACCAAGCATCGTCGTGCATCGGTATCGGCCCGCTCGCGTACCGGTCGTAAATAGGCGATCCAAGCCCTATGACTCGATCTGTCGTATGCGCTTCATAGAACAGGTCGGTGAGGTCGATGTCGGCATCGGTGTCTGCGCGGGAGGGGGAATCGGACACAGCCTTGTCATTCACGCCTCCCACACCGAAAAGATCGACCGCCAAGCCGCCGAAACGCGGTTGATATAGAGAAGTATTGGGTCGGCTCGATGCCTGCTGCGATTCTTTGTACGCGGCCTCGAAGAGTGAGAAATCCAAGTGGTTGCACTAGTAAGGGGTCAGCAAGAATATATATTTAAATAGGCCACTCGTCCATCACTTACCCCCACCTTCCGTGCTCGACAATCATCGCAAACCCCTAACCTCCGTCTCAGGGCAGCCCTCAGCTTAGTGGACTCGGGGAGCGGACCCCGGCGACCAGCTCGTGCTTTCTTGACTGGGGGTTGCTCATCAACGTCTGGGTCATCCATAAATTGTGAGATGGAGAAGGTCGGACTGGCGTATGAAGGCGACCGGGAACGCGCTGTTGCTTGTGACAGCGAAGGGGTGAGGATCGAGTCAGCTGTTCCACTCTGTATCCAGCCCGGGGGTTCCGTAGTTGACCGGTCCTCCTCTTGACGCATCTTGTTATACAGATGCTGAGTTTCGGGAGTCGGAACGGGACGGTACGGAGGGGGCCGCCCCTTTGTGTCCTGGTGCGCCATGATTACCACTCCAGAACCCCCCTTTACGGCTTATTTGAACCTGTCGCGGACTCAAAAAGTTGGCGGAATATTATGCTATCTGTTTTGTGGCCGGCCAAGCCCAACCGAAGGTATTGAGGTCGAGTAAGGTAATGAGTCTATAATGGAGTAGGCAACGGAGTCTCGCCGCTTTCGAAGAAGAAGAAAAAGAAAATAATTGTGCGAGCAGGGGGGTTGAAGTATGTAGTAAACATACATAAGGTACCTACCTACATATAAAGGCAAAGAAGGCGGGGTCGAGGCAGACTCGGTGGCACAGCCTCACCGGGGCGTCCGCCTAAGGCCTAGAGCCAAGCAATCGTCTCAGCTCCCGAGACTTTACTCTTCTTCTCAATAGGTTCCCTAAACGCAGAAAATCCACCCAAAACGTCACAGCATATCTCGAATTATCGACTACCAAGTGCATAGTCAAACGAGGGACCTTACGCACAATAGGTAGGCAGCCGTACACTCTGCGTGCGCCTGAATGTTGTATTCGTAGTTGCAACGTTGAAGGCAGAGCTTGTCGCTCGTTTATTGTCCGCCCTATTCGTAGTTGTCTCGAATACCCAAGACAAAAGCAATGATCCCTAATGCAATGCCTGCTGTCTAGCCACCAAGTCTAGTGCTTGTAGTCCATCTTACCATCGCCGATAACCTTCCAAAACTCTTCCACAAGCTCCCTCTGCCCGCCGCTCGCACCCCTAACCGCCAAGTACACTCTCGAATCCAGCTCCGTCTCCCACTCCCCGGGATTCCCACTCACCATCATCCCTCCCGCCTCGTTCAGGATACACCACCCGGCCGCAACATCCCACGCGTAGCACCCGCCCTCCCAGTACATATCCAACTGCCCCGCCGCGCAGGCGCACAGATTCAGCGCCGCGCTGCCCAACGACCTCATCCCGCCGACCATGCCGCCTCCATTCTCCTTCGCGGCTGCCAACCTCCGGAACGCCCTCGCCTTCAGCTCAAAGTTCTCCCCGTCCCTCTGACTCCCCCACTCGATCGACACCAGCGCCGAGCTCAAGCCCCCCAGCGCAGGCGGCCGCTCCCCGCCCAGCGGCAACTTCACCCTGGGGCCCTTCCCCCGCCCCTCCTCCAGCGACGCGTTCCGCTGCATATAGCTGCCCCTGCCCTTGACCCCGGTAAACAGGAGGTCCTGGAACGGGTTGTACACGACGCCGACGGCGGGCACGCGGTCGACGACCAGGCCCAGCGAGATGCAGGCGTTGGGGAAGGAGTGCACAAAGTTGGTGGTGCCGTCGATGGGGTCGACGACGAAGGTGGGCGCGTCGGTGATGCGCGTCACGCCGGGCTGGTATGTCTCCTCGCCGACAAAGGCGAAGGCCGGGTGGGCGGCGCGCAGGCGCGAGGAGACCATGCGCTCGACGGCTTGGTCGGTCTCTGTGACGATGTCGACGGCTGGAAGCGGGCACACACACACACGCGCGCACATAAAGGGTCAGCAATGGGTGGAGGTGTGAGGAGATGGGTACATATGTTAATTTTTTTTTTACCGTTCATCTTGGTGTCGGTCGCGATGCTGCTGGGGTTGGCGGCCAGGATCATACGTCCCGCCTCAAAGGCGACGGACACGAGCGTGTCGTGAACGGCTTGGAGATCGACTGCCATTTTCGGGCTGTGGCTTGAAAAGTTGGAGATGTTTTGTCCGAGAAAAGGGGGTTTGTTGTTTTTTTTTGGACGAGGGGTTCTCAGGAGGACGGAGGGGTAGCACTGGGTAGGTAGCGGGGTGCGACGTCAGCAGCTCCACCGGGCCGGGCCGCACCCACCCCTGTGAGTTCGGATCTCGGACTTGGGTCAGACCTATCGACTAGGGGTAGCGTTTTGAGAATCCCTAGGATATCATTTGGTGATACCTACTTAATTCAGCTCCTCGGGTGGTTAGAATGGAACTTGGCTGGTCTAGCCGGTCAGTCTCTATAGAACTAGTGTAACGGCTCAAAGGCAAGTCGAGCCCTTTGGTGCTCGCTGAAACGTGACAACGTCGTGTACATACATACAATACCCGCTCGTACGCTAAGCTGTTTGAAACCACGGCTTCCAAATTGTATACAGCTCGCCTGACCTCCACGTCATAGCCGGGCGGTAGTCGGCGGTAACGTAGCACGAAGTGTGACAAATCCCATAAACAGCACAACAAATGTCATCCAAACTCCCGCCCAAGCCCAACCGTTCGATCCCAAATCCATAATGCCCCAGACAGTAACCGGCCCAAGATAAAGTAGAAAGACACACAAGCACATAAAACACCGCAAAGAAGGACTGAAAGGCCACTCATACACCCGCCCCCGCTTCACACATCCTCTCGAAAGATCGACCGCCTATCATCCTCCCCCGCTCTCGCTTTCCGCCCAGCGAACGAGTTATCCGACTCCATCGGCCTCGGACTGACGCCCCTCAAACTAATGTTACTCGGCTCCGCGTCGTCCCCAAACGGATTCGGCTTTGCCGCCGACAGACCAGGCGACCGACTCCTCGTACGGCCCCGCTGCTCCTCCTCATGTTCTCCACCGCCCGCTCCACCAGCAGCAGCAGCAGTGCCACCGCCCATGGCAGAACGCCCCGGCGTCACAGCCAAGTTCATCTGGTACCCGTCGCCATCCGGCGTCTGCCCATGCCCGTGCGCAAACCCATGCGGAGGGGGCACCAACCCCAGCTCGCGCTCTTCCTCATACGGGTTATACCCGCCGACGCGCGAGTCCCAAGCGTCATCCTCGAGGTGATCGAACCCGCGGGGGTGGCTGTTGCCCGGTCCGCCTGCGGTGCTGGCGTAGCCGGCGTTGTAGGACGACGACGAGCCTTCGTAGGCTCCCGCCGCGGTGCGGGTGTTGCGGTGGCGGAGCAGGCGGATGCGGTCGTTGATCCAGCCGATGATGCCGCCCGGCGCGGGGGAGGGGCCGCCGTAGGAGCCGGAGGGGGAGGAGGAGGAGGAGCCGAGGAAGGGGATGTAGGATTTCCAGGGCGGCGGGGGGAGCTACGAGGGGGGGGGGGCAGATGGTTAGCGGAATGAAGAATAAAAAAAAGAAGAAAGCGGGGAGGGAAGAAAACCTACCCCCAACCGTGATGCCCGAACGCGCGTAAAGATCACCCAGCCGACGGCTGCGGCCAGCAGCAGCAGCACGATGGCGAGCACGACTGCGCCCGCGGTGTTCATGGTTTCTGCGGTGTATGCAATCGGTTCGAAACGGGGGCCAAGAGGATGAGCACGTCTCAATTGAGATGCGCGAGCTCTGCAGTCGTCATTGGCGAAAAAGTCGAGAGATTTTCTGGCACGGGTTGCGCGATGAAAGAAAAGCAGCACAGTAGTACGCAGTAGGTAGGTCCCAGTTTCCAGGTTGCTGCGGCCCGGGGCAGGGCAGCCTCGCCTCGTGTAGCGCATTGGCTGCTTTGAGCACTGTTTCCGACAGGCCCGAAACCCGCAAGCAGCGAAACCCCTCAGCTTGCTTGCTTGCGCAGCCCCGCCCCGACGCCAAGCCTTGGGTCAAGACGTATGCCAAGATTCGGCAATGCGAGGGTCTTGCTGGGCTTGCCAGGACAATGAATGCTGTATTTTTATTTAATTTATTTTTATTTTTTAAAAAAAGGGTAATCAGGCCTCTCACAAGGTTCAGGATATCCAGATCCTTGCGAACGTTTAAAGATATCTATCTTCTTGGTTGAGCCATTTCGAAGCCCGTAACCCAACCTAAGGCTCCTCATCCAAATCATCACGCAACATACATATTGTATTCGTATGTAACAACATCGACTCATCTCAACCAGGTCCAGGGTATCAATCAAGCAAAGCACCAATCCCACCGCCCATCCCCCCTCGCAAACGCCATGCTCTCCACAAACCTCCCAAGCGTACACATCCCCCTCTCATCCGCACCACACCCTCTCAGCCGCATAACCCGATCATTCACCAACACCCTCACCATCTCCTCCCCCTCCCCCTCCCCCTTCCCCGTCCCCTTCCCCTTCCCCTTCCCCATACCACACCGCATCTTCTCCACATACACCCTCGCGGCAAACGGCACCGCCCACCCCGCCGCATACCCCCCCGCCTCTTCGGGCTCCGTCCTCGTGCTGTTATCCAGCATCTCCACGCCACCATACACTCCCAACGCCCCCAACATCCCCATCATATCGTTGTCGTGGCTGAAATCCGCATACAGAGCCCGGTCCAGCGGAAACGTCCTCGCGTCGCCGTTCAGGGTGCGGTTGGTGCTCGTGCCGTCGCGCACGGGGCTCCTCGTCAGCCGCGCCAGCAGCTCGTTCACGAACCCGACTCCCTGCGTCGGCCCGAGGGGGTTGCCCGGCCCGAACCCGTACCATTTCCCCAGCGACTGCAGGTAGTCGTAGGCGCGCCACTCCGCGAGAGTGAAGAGGTGGCAGAAGGGCGAGACGGTGTTCCCCGCGGGCGAGGCGACCGTGTCGAAGGGGCAGAGGTCCATCAGCGCGACCGTGTCGGCGTCGGTGAGGTTTGCGCCGGGGAGGTCGGCGTTGAGGCGCGCCGTGATGGGCGGCGCGAAGGTGGACAGGTAGGCCGCTTGGGCGCTGGCGCCGATGGTGGAGTAGGTGCCTTTTTCAAAGGCCCGGCAGAGGCCGTGGTGGAGGGTGTTGTTGGTGGTGGGCGTCTCGGGGATGATGACCATTTCGTAGGGGAGGGTTGGTCGGACGGTGGATCTGCGGTCGGCGAGGAGGGCCGAGTGGAAGCCCTGGGTGAAGTTTTGCGCCGAGTGTACGACGCGGTCTTGGCCGCCGGCCCGGACGAAGGGGACGGATTTGCGCGCGAGCGAGCGGTAGCGGCGGTAGAACTTAAGGCCGGAGTTGACCATTTGTTGCTGACCCATCTGCGTCAGCTGATCAGCGCCAAGGGTGTAGTTGTACGTCTTGAGAAAGCTAACGGCCGGGCTGTAGTAGACGGCTTCTTCGTGGATTCTGTCGATAAGGTTGATGTAGTACACGGCGCGGCCGAACGTCGGTGCCCTAGCTCCATGGCGGGAGAGGACTTGCGCGAACGTCACCTCGCAGCCTTCTGGGACGGAGGCGTCTATCTCGGACGGTACGGAGAAGTAAGGTGAGTACTGGCCCCAGGAGTGAGACATGGCAGTGCCGCACTGGAAGCCCCGGTCAGGAGTGTCACATTGCTGGGGTCCAGCCCTCCTGGGTGGTGTAAGCGTTGGATCAGGCGACGGGATACGAATGCTTACATAAAGGCGACAGCCAGGTAGCCCGCCATCATGAGCATGAGCGCGACGGCGGCGACCTTGATAGCGCGTCTGGTCCGGCCATGCTGGTTGTCGTGGTGCTGGTCGGTGAGATTCCGGCCAGCGAAAGTTTCGTCGGCACCTCTGTTGGGGGCCTCGGTGGGAAGAGGCGCGTATCTGGAGCCGCCCCTCCGAAACCACTCCATGAGGGAGGCCATGCTGATTCCTGGACAAAGAAAGCAGCTAATTCACGCCGCGGTTGTCCTGGAAGATGTTGCTAGGCGCCGGGTCCGTCTGACATTCCGGCGCAAGGATGATACCTCCGCCGCCGATTCTGCTCTCTTTCTTGCTTACAGACTTTCTAAAGTTAAGCCGAATTCGATGTCCGGCATCGTAAGTAAATGTCGAGTTTGGCGTTGGGACGTTGGATGCGTTGGCGTTCTGGGGTTGGCCCGAGCCAAGCCGCCAACTGTTCGGTGCTGCGGGCCCGCCAACTGAAACCCCCGATCCGAGAGAACCCCCCCCCCCCGCCTCTCTACCCCCCTGTAATCTGATGCAAAGATCGGCAACGGTCCGTGGGGTACCGACAAGTGCCACAGAATCCTTCTAGAAACAACCCCAAGCCAACAAACAGCCTCGACCAACAGCGACCCGGGTGCAACACGCGCAATATGTGCAGACAGATGGGATCGAAGAGGTCGGCATATAATATCTATCCCGTTTCTAAAAATAAAACGAGGTGACGGCGACAACCCTTTCAGAGGCCGAAATGCTGAGTGACGGGCAGCTGTGTTAGGCCTCTAATAAAACTATCGACCAGAACAGAGAGCAAATTCGCCCCTTCACGATTGCGCCAATGCCATGGGTGTGTGGGATCTCGGCAACCAATTGGGCCAAGCCTGCTCCGCGTCATTGTCAGCTCGCGCCGCTTCACAGCTCCAAGACGACATCCCCAAACAGGAAATATACGAGTCCTCGCACGGCACAAGCTCCGAGTAACCTAAGCAGAGCTCCTGAAGCTCCTGAAGCTTCTTTCCTGTTCTGCGTTAGACAATCTGTCGTATCCACGTGCCAGCCCAACAACACATGCACCACTTTTTCCCGAAACCCGAGACAACCCGCCTGCCCAGCACCAGCCGGCGGCTAGCTAATTTCCGCAAAAAGCGTGATATCGATTCCCAGCATGCACTCCGAGCGGTTACGAACCGAGACAGATTATGTCCCAACAGCGGCAATGCTCACAATTGGGTCTGGCGGCCGGGAAAAAGTATACGCGCCAGCAAGTAATGTCTTGGATATAGTAACCTCCCTGTCTATCACGCAGGTATCAACAACGCAACGCCGCCATGGTATCATCGGTAAGTAGTAGTAGTAAACCCCCAGCACAAACAACCGCACCACCCATTACCGGATGCCAGCCCGCGTCAAGCATCCAGCTCGACTTTTCAAGCCCATCCTTTTTCCCAACCCCCCCCCCCCCCTTCTATCCATTCCTACATCCATCCAGGATGTCTTGTAGGGTACACGAGCGGTATCTCCAGACACCACCCTAAGACAGTAAAGAGAAAACCTAAACTAGAATGCGACACCCACGCTCAGCGGCCGGTGTCCGTCGGGGTTGGTGACCACCAACCCCCCACTAACCTCCTTATCAAACGCCCCCTTGTCAGCCCCAATGACAGGCGTGGTATGCCTCGACCCCTGCTTGGGGGTCTGATCCGGCGACCAGGCCGTGGTAGTAGGCACCGTCTTGGCCTCTTCCTCGTCCTCGTTCGTCTCCCACGTGTACACCGACGACGACGTTTCCATGCTGGTGCGGGGCAGCCCCTCGGGCGGCGCCACACACTGGTAGAAGCCGTCGGATTCCTTGATGGGCCGCGGCGAGGTAGTGAACACCATCGTCCGGGACGAGTCGCCCTGGCCGTCCTGCGCGTTCTCGTCCGGCTGGAAGAGCCAGTTGGAGACACGCGAAAAGGACTTCTTCTTGCGGAGCGGTGGGCGGAGGACGAGGGGGAGTGGCGGGGCCAGGGGACGCTCGAAGCGTCCGTCGTCTTTTTCTGGCGAGCTGTCGTAGCGCGGGGTGGTGTGTGCTGCTGGCGGGGACTGAGACTGTGCAGCGGCCGTGAGCTGCAGCGTCTTCTCCTGAACCGTCATGCTGTGCATGTTAGACGGCGCAGTGCGAGGGCGGTCATCCACGGAGAGCCGCTCGGCAAACGATGGGGCTGCCGCGGGCAGCGCTGGGATTGACGGCATCGGCTCATAAGCTGCAGAGGTCAGCAGAGGCACCACATCACTTGCCGTCTCTGAAAACGCACCTCGCATATCGTAGCCGGTCGACGGTCGGCTGTTTACGTAGATGCTCTGCCGCTGAATCACCGTGTTGATCTCAGCCTGTAGCCTCTCCTTCTCGAGAATGGCACTGGCAATGCGTTCGACGATCCGCTCCGTGTTCGGCGCCGTGTACGCACGTGCTCTCGACTTGGGCGGTATCCTCGGCGGGCTCACGCTCATGCTCATGCTGGCGTCCGACATGCCCGACTCCTGACGGTTGTGCTTCCGCGGAAGGTGGAACGACATGGTGGAGTGGCTCCGGTCGTTGGCAGCGACCGTCGTGCCGCTACTGGCGTCCCATCGCGAGCTATTGGCCGTGTATACGCGGGGCGGCGGAGTAACGTCGCACTCAATGTGCGGCAGGATGGCTGATAACCGGTTGTGTGGCTGATAGATGCTGAGCTCGATCGGGCGGAACGAACGAGGCCGTGGCCGAGACGTCTGGGGCGGGAACTGGAATGACTCGGACTGTAGGTGACGGAAATCTGTTGGTCTTGAGATCTGCAGCCGGCGTACGGATGACGATGACCTCGAAAACCAGGTCTTCCTCGCGGAGCTGTCCCGGCTCGCTGGCCTCCATAACCGCGCCTTCTCGCTCTCGCGCTCCAATGTCTTCTCATACGTCCTCTCGCTCGACCATGCCGGCTCTGCCGACGGCTGCGGTATGGCGGCGGGCTGGTCCCGCAAGACAACAATCTTCCTCTCGATACCTGCCGGGTTTAGCAGGTGGTCCGACACAACCCTGACACTCGACTTACTCCGTGGAGGCTCCTCGCGAGAGCCGCAACATGACGCAAAGGAACTGAACAACGAAGAAAATGTATCCGAAAACATGCTGCCGGGTTTTCACGCAGCGACTAAAGGTAAAAAAAGGAAAGGCCTCATGCCTCGTGTAAGAGAAAAAGAAGGACGTCCAGCGACCAGCACATGAAGACAAAGAAGCCGCACAAAGCACAAAGCATATGCGAGGGGAGGCAGAACGCCGCGGCGCGGACGGACCAGCCATCTTTACATAACATCGCCGCTGCCCGATGGCAGTACGTTGCACGCTCTGCAAGTCCGGCTGAGCACTGCTGACATTAGTGGTGTATGGCGGCCGGATGTGAGGTCACAGGGGGTGGCATCTGATAGGCTGGCATGGCCCAGCCGAGGGAACCAGTTGGCGCTTACCAAACCGGGGGAGGGTGATGTAGCTGGCAGTCGTCCCACACCCCAGCTTGAGAGCCTGGCCAGTGACAGCTCGCGAAGGGTGCCGCACTGCGTGTAATGTCTCACTCTTTTCTTGGACAGCAGCCACTGTCGCGACCGCATTGCCACAGACGTCTGCAAAAAAGGGGGGTCTCGTGGCCGTCAAGATTGGCCGAGCTTTGATGGGTCGCGCTCCTCATTAGGCAATGGACAAAAGAAGAATCGGATCTGAGGGAGGCCGAGCAATGGGACGCTGCTATTCTTTCTTGAAACTGAGCCTTACGGCACGGAGGGCGTGGCCACGGCCGCCGTTGGGACCCGCCTGGCTTGCGAACTGCGATGGAGATCTGACACCGGGGGGCCCGTAGCCAGGCCACAGAGGGGACCCTTGTTGGCATGTTTCGATCATGGTGGATGCTGGCCATCCGACAGGCGGATGCAAGGTACCGTTGCACCGACGGGTAGATGTTTCGTCAAAAGCCGGGCGCCGCCCGAGATTGGTTTGTGCAGGCATCTCGGCGATGTCCAGCACGAGACACGGGATGGCGAGTTGCCTCCTCAAGCATCCCGTCCCGGGTGTGTGGCTTCTGCTGTCAAATACTGCAGTGTGTGTGTGGAGCAATTGCGAGGGGCAAACTACCCTTTGCAGCAGCAATGCCCCCCCGTCTGCCATCATCATTGCACGCGACCGTGTAACTAAACAGCCGCGTTTTGCTCGTCACATTTGGTGTTGACATGGAAAATTGTGGGCAACTCCAAACCGTCAAAATCCAGTGGTCCACAGGCGCCAGTGATGAGACAGGTTGCTTTCTAAAATGGGCGTAGCGCTTCGCAACATCGCACGAACACGTGCGAAGGAGCCGCGAAGCCCGAATATGAAACTGCTCAACCGTCCGCTTTGTTCATCTCAAAAATGAGGTCTGGAGCCATATCATAGTCCCACGCCTTCGAAGCGTCATGGTTGTCGAGGTGCAGCAATCGGCGGTGGCTGTGGCCTTCTGTAAATCAGTCCGTGAATCAGCCCTGTGGAAAGCCCGGGCCACAGCCACGGAAATGTCTCGGACGGGATTAACTACCAGCGCCGAAAGCATGGTTACGTAAGGCTCTAACGTTCGCGCAGTTGCCCTTGGCTGCTTCGCAGCTCTCGGCCGCCAAGCTTTCTCCGACAGGGGCACAGACCAAGCCGCAGCAGGGGTCCTTCTGAAGATACGTGTACGGATGAATCGTAACTGATTAAACTTTGGCGCGAGCTAAACTCGACGCCCCCAAAGAGCCAACTCGACACAACTCGCTACACGCTCACGGGATAACCTGCGCAGCAAAAACAGCCACCCACACCAGTCTTGACGGCAAATCCGTCAATCCGCCTTTGCAATCCGATCCCCAACCCCCGGAGCGATGCAAGCTCCTCCTCCTCCCCAAGGCCCCCAGGGCGGGCAGATGCCCATGATGCCCAGCCCAGAGCAGATTGCCGCCATGCAACGGCAACTGGCGATTGATGCCGAGAAGATGGGCATGACGGTTCCGCAGTTTATTGGTGAGCTTGCAACCTCACGGCAGAGAGACAGATCGAAGCTAACCAACCGTAATTGTAGAACACCTGAAGCGACAAGCCCAAGAGCGGATGCAAGCACAGCAACAACAGCAGGGTCAGCAAGGCCCACCAGGCCATCAGCATCAGCATCAACACCAGCACGGGCACGGGCACGGGCATCAACACCAGCACCAGCACGGGCCGGGCCAGCCGCAGCCTATTGTGCCGGGGCCGCCCAACCCGGTAGCGCTGGCTCTCGCCAAGTTCCTACGTGGCCAGAACCTCAAGCCGCGCACATGTATCTTGAATGGCGAGCGCAAGGACATGTTTCGGGTAGGCCGCCGTTTTCACCACGATCGGCATTGTGTTGCTGACATTGCCTAGGTCAAACGCGCCCTCCGTGCTCTCGAATCCGACGCCTACAAGGCCGCCCGCAAGAAGAACCCCGCACTCCCCGAGGTCACCGACCGCGCCTCACTCGAAAATGCCTTCAAACTGCTCCCGCTGTCGATGCTCGCGCTGCGCGTGGTCAAGTCGGACCCCCATGAGGGCCACGACCACCCGCCCCCTTCCAAAAACAAAGGCGGCAAGCGCACCAAGGGCCTGTGGACGGTGCGCATCGAGCCGCAGCAGGAGGCCGGCGACGACATGTACTACGTCTGGTTGTGGGAGGGCAGTCAGGTGATGCGCAAGGTCTACGCGGCACTCGCGCTGGCGGCCATCTTCGCCATCGTATGCTACCCGCTGTGGCCCGTCAAGCTGAGGCAGGGAGGCTACTACCTCAGCTGGGCGTTCCTGTGCTTCATGGGTCTGTTCTTCGCCATGGCCATCTTCCGTGTTATCCTGTTCTGCATTACCTACTTTGTGCTGTCGCCCGGTTTCTGGCTGTTCCCAAATCTCTGGGAGGATGTTTCCGTGGTGGACAGCTTCAAGCCCGTTTGGGCGTGGCATGAGGTGAGTTGCCCAATATATGCCTCTCTTCCTTTCACGGCGTCCTAACAAGTACCAGCCGGCCAGCAACAAGAAGAAGAAGAAGACCAAGAAGGTGTCTGGCTCGGCAAATGCCGCTAATACATTCTCCGCCACTACCGGACAGCCTACCCCCGCGACGGCTACCACGACCGCTACTACCACTCAAATCTCTACCGCCCCGCAGCAGCGCAGCTACATGGCGCCGAGGGTTGAGGAACTGGAGGATGACGAGTGATTGCAGGGTTGCGGCGTCCGGCGTGATACTAGTTTGGGGGACCAGAAGACCGGGGGGGGGTTTCTAAGTTGCCGACCAAAATGGGGCTGCTCGTGTATGCTTGAGCTTGCATCGCTAGGGTGTAGCAATGCGAAAGCCGTCTTAAAATGCATATCTGGTTACCATGAACGGGATATCTGGGATGCGTCAGTGCAGCCGAGTTGCAACGACAAGGCACTCGTTAAATAGCTCAACCATAATAACCCCACCTTATTTGTTTTCTTCATCTCACGCTGCATGCCCTTCTTGCCTTGCCGTCCAAAGCCAACCGTGACCGCTTGGGCACACGTTGGGGAGTGGAGGGCTGTCCAGCCACGAGGCGCCGCCCTCACGAGCCACGAACATCAGTAAAGCATCGGGGCTCGAAAGAAATGGGGGCATGATCTTTATTACACTCACAGGGCATCAGTTGTTTGGAAAAGGTGCTCATTGACGCCGCGCCATTTTGCGTAATCATGGTAGCCCTCGACAGACATTGGATGGCATAGACTTCTTAGAGAGAGGCCCTTCAAGTTCCCTTTGAAAACCCGCTGTGTATTAAAGAGGTATTCCGAAGGAGGGACGAGCTAGTCGTCCGCTTTTCATTATTCGTATCTATAAAGCTTCGCCTCCTGGTCTTGAATTAGTGGCTCGCGCCCTAGGGACTTCTTTTCATACCTACCACCAGGCTCGAATCATAGGTAACCGACCTATTCCAGCCGGCGAGAATCCCAGGGCAACCCCAACCACGCCACTACCTCGAGTTCACTTCTGGCAGCCATGTGCTACTACACAACCATCAGGTTCAACTGCGCCTGCCAGCCCCAGTCCAAACGAACATGGTGCGGCACCATGGAGAGGAAAAACCCCGACAGCAGCCGCCACGGCTGCCCTCCTCGATGGCAGTGCAAAGAGATCATCCCCCACCACAGACCAAGTCAACCACCTAAAATGCAGTACCTACCATGCACAATGGCTGGCGGCCGTAACATCGCAATGGCAGCACTCATGGAGGAGGCTGCTGCAGGAGACCGCGGGCGCCGTCTCCGATCTGGCAACAGAGCGATGCGTTGCAGCGGTGGAATTCAACTCCTCGGCTGAATTTGCCAGTGTCGTGACCTCGATGGCGGACATGACGGAGCAGGGGGTTACAGACATTTACCGAGAGTTCCCGGGCTGGATGGAGCGGGCTATTGGCGAGGCTGCGAGGGTGATCTCCGATGCCCTCCGAGGATGTGGACGGGGAGATTAGCGCCGTCGAGTCTTGTTTGCGCAGTATCAGAAGGGGCTGCTGGCTGGCTTAACTGGTGATTAATCATTACACTGCTGCTATTGGATCAGTCGCATACCGGGTGACAGTAGAGCTCTTGATATCGCCGCTGGCAGTGGTGGTGAATGTTATGGTATTAATGGCTTATCAACGGCAGTCTCGAAAATGGCTGAGGCCGCAATTCTTGGTGTTGAATTAAGCACTTTGAATTGACTGCGGTAGATAAGGCAAGTACTGTCTCTACTCTGGGCTTTCATGATCGCCAAAGAAAAGAGTTGTCGGAGTGCCCGCGTTAACAGGCACGGTAGTAATCAAACCTCCACCCGGAACACAGATCAAGGGTAATTAGAACCAGACCTTACTCACATGTCCCGGTCTCAAACCATGACCCCTAACCGCCACCCTCAAACGGCTTTCTCTCTAATAAGTACGCTTGCGAAGTAAGCCAGAGACGCGATACACCACTAACCCAACCCATTTGTATTCATTCGTGTTGCTAGCCAGACCTAACCTGCCAAGCTCCCGGCATGGGCGCCACTACCTATGTATAAAGCTCATCCGTCAAACTATTCAAAGCCAACCCGTCCTTGGCCAAATCATCCACATCAATCAAAAACTGCAACGGCATCTCGACCAGATTCCCCCGCACCCCGCTCAACCACGCCTTCAGCTCCTCCACACCCCCGGGGAACTCCTCCCGTACCACATGCCCATAGTCCACCTTTCCCCGCTTGTACCCTTCGGCCGCCTGCTCGGCCGGCTCGCCGGGTATGACAAAGCACTTGGAGAAAAACCGGTCATAGTCCTCCCACGTGCGGACTTTATCGTTCGGGACGGGGTGGAACGCGCGGCTGAAGATCTCCGTGTTGCGGCGCGCCGTGCCTCTCCAGAGATCGATAAACTCCCTGCTCATGGGGTCCTGCACCAGCCTGTCGGCAGACGAGCCCCAGTCGTAGTCGTTCGCGGCGGTGTGCGTCACGGGGGTCCAGTTGCGGTCTGCCGCATCCGGACGCTGGTGGGGGAGCAGGCCCAGGTGCTTGCGGTAGAGCTGGCGGCGGAGGGAGGTGGCGAAGGCGGAGGCTGTGTAGGGGCGGCCGGCCATGGTGCTGGAGACAGGCGTCGGGTCCTCGATCACGACGGCAATCTCGCTGTCGTGGTTGCCGAGCTGGGAGCGGTCGTTGAGGTTCGCGGAGCCGCAGATCACAAGCTGGTCATCGGCGATGAGGACTTTGCTGTGGATGTAGAGCTGCTCGGACACGAAGGCGTTGAGCTCGTCCTGAGGGGAGCCTGTCCACGGAACGCTGCGCAGGTCCGCGCCGTTCTGCATGTAGCACGACGAGATGGTGTTCCAGGTCTGGTCCGACATATGGCTGGCTGCTTCCTGGTAGCGGCGATATTGGCTGCCCGAGTGATCTCCACGACCATACTCCTCGCGCCGGCCAAAGTCATCGCCGCGTCTGTGCTGGTCGCGCTCGTAGTCGTATCCCTCGTAGCGTTCGTCGTACTCCCGCCGCGCCTGCTCGTATCGCACCCCGCTCTCGCGCTCGGCGCTGCCCATGATAGCGCTGGTGTTGATGCGATCATAGTTGCGGAGGTTATAGAAGTTGATGTACCTATGGGGATCCTCGACTCCCGAGTTGCGTAGGGTCTCGATGATGCTGTTCCCGCCGCGGTTGATGGAGTCGTACTGGAACTCCATGATGGCCCGGGTCCCAAGGGCACCCTCCGACTTGAGATCTCCAGCAAACGCAGGCACCGCGGGCATCATGACGACGATTTGGAAGTCCTCACCGTTCTGGTGGGCGCGCAGGATGCGGTCGACCATGGCCCGGCCAATCTTGTTATTGACGGGCTTCTGCTTGTCTGATGTGGCCGTGATGAAGAACTGTGCCTGTGAGTGTCTGATCCGGCCTCGGGAAAAAAATGACTAACCTGGTTCTCGATGTAGACAAAGTGCTGGGCGTTCTTGATCGCCTCGATATAGGCATTGGCGATGGAGTGCTCCGTACTGATGCCCAGTGACCATTGGCAGCAACTTCTCAAGTTAGCGCAATACCCGAGGTTGCGGATGTTTCTCATTACCTTCTGACCAACTGTACATGGGCGCCATCGGTCTGCTGGTGCGGCCTGTGTCTCTGGGGCGATTCTTCTTCCTCGTCACCTAGGAAGCGGTGCATGTGCCTTGAGAAACGATGTTGCAGCCCGCCAAAGTATTCCTGGCCATCATCTAAGAGGCTCGGCGCAGGGCGGCCGTGAGAATGCGGTGGCTCTAGCAGCTGGTACTTTCCAATGTCCCGGGTGGTATATTTTTTATTGAAGATGAAATTCCTGATAAATGTTAGCACGCCATCGGAAATTGTGGGCTCTGCTTACCATCGCTGGGTGAAGTGAATCGCTAGGCTGTCCACGATCGGTCCCGAGAGGCTGATACTGATGTCCGACCAGCCCATGCGTGAGCTCTTGGTTCGGTCGACTAGGCCCGTCGGTTAGTCAGGGGCAAGGGAGGAGGAGTGAGGAACCGAGATTGAGACATCTCTCCGCACTCACGCTTGTTATTCTCCCACTTGTCAACATCCTCAAAGTCGTAGATCCTTGCGTTGTTGTAATCCTGGCCAGGGAACACGAGGTCATCGAGGTTGCCAGGGTGAGCGTCCGCGATCGGGTGGCCTATTTTGTCAGTGACGGATTTTCCGCTACATTGTTGGGAACTAACTCACTGTTGGTGTCGTATCTTCCGAAACCTGCAGCTGTTAGTACAAAACTACTCTTCCATGCACCAAGGCAACCTACACATGTCCAAACCGCCCATGAAGGCCACCCGGCCATCAATGAGGCAGAGTTTCTCACTGGCAGCCGAGTCTGTTAGCAAACTTATTTATGCTCTGGCGTATCCCAGAAACACTTGGAGGACAGAGTAGGGGTACAAACTGGTGGGCCCAGTATAAGACTGTGTCTTCGGCCGTGCCGTAAAGGTTCTTCAGGGCATCCTCAGAAGCCCTAGCAAGGTCAAAGGTCTTTAGGCTGAAATTTTGTAGGCCGGTGTGGAGATCCTTGAGGCCAGTGACAAGGCTGTTACCACTGACGTAGTGGTCGGGATAACGAAAGACCTTGATGTTGGGATGAAGGGCCTCCAGGGCGTGCTTGGTGTGCTGTGGTCCATTAGCGCCACTTGTCTGTCTGACACGAGTGCCGACTATCTTACGATCGAGTTCACTTGAAGTCTATTAGTCATACTCCCATCCTATGCCCTCACTCCAGATCACACTTACAGGTCAAGGCCTGAGGCACCTCCTTGTACACAACCACGTTGATCTTGACACCTCGCTCAGCCGCGGCTTTGAGCATGCTGTCCAACCGGTAGCGCTCATTGCGGGCAGGGGGCCGACGCAGGTACAGTTCTGGGCTGCACACGGGACCGTCAATGCCACGCAACCTTCGGCTTCTCGCGGGAAGCACAATTACCTCAACCACCAGTCCAGAATGTAGATGTACTCTCGAGCCTCTACGTGGGGGGTCAGTGTGTGAACACGGGTGCCGAGTAACGCCGCAGACCGAACTCACCCTCCAAGGCCATGGAGACGGCCCAGAAATAGGAAGCGCCATCGACATACCACTTGGCATGTCCCGAGCTCTGGGGAGCGAATGAGCAGTAGCGGTTTGTGCCGTACTCGGCATGCGCGTGGTCCTCGTGACATTCGTGGCCATCGTGGGTGTGCGAATGCCTCTCCTCGCCGGGCAGAAGATCTTCAATGCCCTGCTTGGCTTTGCGCAGCAGCGAATGGAAGTCCATGGCCTCGGCGTTGTAGTTTGGTCAAAAGGGGGGGGGGAGGGGGGGAGTGGGCGGGGGGCACAACTGCGGGGCAATTGAGCAGGAAAAAATACCGGTTTGGCTTGTCAATGAGAGCAGAAATGGGACTTGTGAAACGGTGAGTAACGTGATCAGATGGTAAAATATACTATGGCGGGCAAAGGCGGTCTGGCTTCGAGAATAGGGGCCGAAAGACCTGGGTGCCGCCTTGCATTATGCTATCGACTCGACTTGCCCCTCAGCTGCCTTCAGCTGGTCGAAACGTGGTTGGAGACCGAGCTGACTGTGTCGCCGTGACGGTCAAACAGACCAATGAGAGACGGCTGCGCTTGTGCTTCCGTCGGCCGGGATTTCTTTGGTGGAGTACTGCTCCATCCTGCGCCGTGCCGCCCGGGAATCATTCGCCAGTCGGACCCCATCCGATCGAGCTCACGGACATCATCAGATAGGGCTGAGGGAGGGAGTCCACCTCGGCAAGGCAGGGCTTAACCTCACTTCCGGGGCGCCGCGTGAGGCGCGTGCGCTTACGCTAAGGCAGCGTGATGGGCGTGATGAGTTGGGTTGACCGCAGAAAGAAATTTCGCTGTGAGCCGAAGCTCGGGCTCGGTTGGCCATGTTCTGCTGTTCTGGGTTGGCCATGTTCTGGCCGGTCCAGAAATCTCTCTACCATGGGAAGCTTCGTGAAGGACCGACAATCCAATCTCTGTGTCTAGCCAGGCGTGCCAGGAAAAAAACGTACACAACTGTCGGCAAAAGCCGGATTGATGCCGTCTGGCGTCTGCCACGTCTGTTACACAAATGGAAACGAGACCACCATCACCTGGCGAGGAACCTCGGTGAGAAGGATCCAGTTACGTAGAAGCGGGTTGGACCCCGTCGTTCGATGTTTAGATCGGTCAATCAAGGCCTCTAACGTTATTGCCGCGGGTACCCCCGCAGGGCCCGCATTAATTCAACTTGTGGCGCCAGCTCCCGCGCAAGCCACGGTACCCGCTGCAATTCCAGGTGCTTTTGGATGGAAACCCGGGAGAAGGCTCCATTCAGCCTTAAAACGGACGGCTGTCCCCTGGCGTGCCTGCGTCAACAGCGGCAGCAACCCGAATTTGCGTCCCGTGCATGTTCCATTCTGACATCAAATGCTGGGCAGTCTGCTGCAATTGCCCCTGCAAATCAAGCCACCCTCCTGCATTCCCGCTGCTCCACCGTGCTTGCGACCTTGCACACTGCTGCAACAGCACGACCGGTGAGCCGTGAATGCAAAGAGCGTGCATCCAACTTCGCTCAGTATAAGGTACGGAACCACCTCACACCTAGCCCCAAGTGCAACTGTGATGAGCCCCAAATTTCCCCATCCCCATCCCCCATCCCCATCCCCCACCATCGGCCATCCCTCCCACCAAGGCAGGAAAAAAAAAAGCAAATTCTGCCACCCCTCCATCCCGCTCTGAGACATTTTCAACAAAGTCCCTTATCCGGTGGCGGCGTCAGGCACACAATTGGCTAACTGGCTGCCAACCCTGCCCCGCAGCAGACACTTCTCTGACTGAACTGAAGAAAGTGAACCCAAGGTCTGAAAGTGGAAAGGAGGGGGGTGTGAGAAGAACAAGGGGGGGACATGACAACACAATTGGCGCGGTAATGCAACAGAAAAATCGTCGTGGTCTCGGAGTCAACTCGATCGGAGGAGAGGAATCTCGTCACTGCTACCTACTGTGACTGCTGCTGCTGCTGCTACTACTACTGCTACCACCGCCGCTGCTTCTCCTTCTACCTCGGCCATTGTCACTGACCACAACAAGAGGCTGGCTGGGCTCAACATCAACGATTGGACACCACCTCCCGCCCGCCGTAATAAACCAACCAAAAAAAAAAAAAAAAAAGGGAGAAAATAAGAAAAGAATAATACTGTCCAGTGCTGCTCAAAATGGCATCCATGACCTACGTCTTCTCCCAAGAACAGCACGGCCACCTGATCCCCTACATCGCGGCCCTCCACGCCTCGTGCATCACGCTCGACCACATGGTCGGCCCTTTCTTGCCGCCCTTGACCAACGAGAAGCTGCTGCCGTGGTGGAAAGAGCGCATCGCCGAGACCAACAACGGCACCCGCGTCATCGTCCTCCTGCTCCCCGAGTCGAGCCTCGGCAAGAAGCCCCAGGGCACCGACCTGCGCGGGCTGGCCATGCTGAAGCTGTCCGAGACCGAGACGGGCTCGTTCCGAGGGCACATTGACGCCGTGCTGGTCGACCGGAGGCACAGGCGCCAGGGCGGGGCCAAGTCGCTGGTTGCCGCGCTCGAGTATGAGGCCGCGAAGAGGGGGCGGTCGTTGTTGGTGGGTTTTCTCTGTCTTTCTCTCTCTCTCTCTCTCTGTGTGTCTCTCTTTGTCCCTATTTTATCCGTCTTGCTCATGGGGCTTTGGGTGCTGACTGCAACCAGCTTGTCGACGCCGAGACGGACAGCGTGGCCGAGATGGCGTTCAGGAAGTTTGGCTACATCGAGATTGGCAAGGTGCCGCACTTCAGTCGGGCGCTGCCCAGCGGCAAGAAGGGCGAGACTTTCTTCTATAAGGAGTTTGTGCCTTCGTCGCCATGACACGGGGCTGCCGCGGACAAAGTCGACGTGGTTGTTCGTTTCACTTCTTGCTTCTACTTTGCTGGGCGTTGGTGTTGGAGGCGGGATTAGATGGACGAGGCCCACGCTTCCGGAGTATTCCTCCTTCCCTGCCTTTTTTTTTTTAGTTTCCGATTCAAAGAGTTGAAAGAAAAAAGCGTGTTTTTTTTGGAAGGATCGTACATTTTTGCCCCAAGGCTATTTACTATCCCTGACCGTCGGTCAGGCTCGTATGGTGAATACACTAACTACTACACTACTAACCCGTCCATCAATCACCACAATACAGGAGAGCACAACTCTCAAATTAGAGTGCATGGAAGCTTTGATTACGATTACAGCCAAAAAAAACTGAGTATAATTATCACCATTTAAGATGCCGTCATTGTGATAGCTTGGCCTGCGGCCCGTTTTGCGGCCTACCTAGTCCCGCTTACCACCTCCCCATAACCCCAGCCAACTGCTCCCCTATGACGTTCTGGTACATACATACTGTACGCCTGCAGTATGCAGGGAGCCGGACGCAAGTTCAATTGACGAATGGGATGTTGCAGTACAGAAGCCCAGTCACTCGCCTCTGCAAGTATTGTATGTATGTACTGTACATGTGCGTGTAGAAACCCCTGCCCCTGAACCTCAAGTACACCCCCCCCTATCCCCCCCCCCCCCAAAGCTGGCTGTCTGTTTTCCGTGTTTATCTCTCTCCTACTTCCTTCGAAGTTATTTACCATGTTTACCTTCCGCAGTCACATTAGTCTCCTCAGCTGCGGTACTCTGCTCACAGCAGTGACGGATGCTGTGATCCAGGCCGAGCCTTGCCGATCCCCACCATACTTAGAGCACATGTCTCACTTCGGCCTTTCTCAAACACCCGATGCTTTGTCAAACTCCGGCAGCATGGACACGGCACGAACTGAACTTGCGGTCATCTTATAACGTATCCGTAGCTGGCAGCAGATACAATCCAACAGTAACCCGTTCGTTGGGGAAAATGGGGGCTCAGGGGATATGTATCTCCCTCAAACCCACTTCAGCCCCCCGAAAAACTCCTGTCACACACACCGTGGCACCGGTGAGCACTTGACGTTACCTATGCAGCCCCGATCTCGGCCGTTCGGGCAATCAAGCCCCATCTCTGGAATGTTGCAGCCCGAGCCCCCGCCGTGCATCCGAGCATCTGACACGAGGTCTCACAGCCGGGCACTGGCCAATACAAAAACCGACCGCTGACCAAGTGCAGATCAAGGTAGGGGATCTATGGGAGCGCGCCCCCAGGTGGTGCCAGTCAGCTGATTCGATGACACGGATCACATCTAGTTATCCATGATGGCCGCAATCACAAACAGAATTTTTCGAGAGCAGCGGTGGGAACCATGCGCAACCAATAGCCCAAAGGCCATCACTCTAAGGCACGCCCGCCAGAGTTGAGCCCAACCAAAAGATGGAAAGACGGGCGCCGTAAGATATTAACATGCAACACCAGAGAGGCCCAACAACCCAGCAACCGATCCCCCTAATACCAAAAGGAAATCAACCACACAGTGTTATACACACACCTGTTTACACGAAAAAAACAAGATATCACCAAGAAGCTTGCCCTTGCGCTTCATCCCATCCCATCGCAGTTTTAATCCTTCTTACTGCCATTACCAGATGACCCCAGAAGCGGAGCCTTGGCAGCGTCTTCCAGCTTAAAGTGGCCTCTTGCCCTCCTCATAACCCTGCCTTTTAGTAGCGAGAGGCCTGCAAATGCGATACCGAGGATGCAGCCCGAGCTGAGATACGGATGTTCTCTCAGGGTGGTTTTGAAATCCAAGAAGATCTTGCCAAAGAACCCGATGGTGAGCTTCGGCTTGAGCTTGGGCGGGTTAGCGGTGACCTTGTTGACCGTCTCGAGGATGGAGGTCCGAGAGGGGACGATGGGGTTGCCCGTGCTGGTTAGGTCCCAGTAGCGCCGGTTCTGAGTAGAGGAGGTTAGCAGGATAAAAATATGCCCCAAAAGGTTAACACTGTCCACCTACATCTTCGTCGTTAATGATAACCCTGTCGCCATCCTTGACATCGATGCCGTATGTAGTGCGGATCCACCGCTGCCAAAAGGCGCCGTCCACCCAAGCGAACGTGACTTCCTTGCGGTCCGACCGGTTCATGTTGATCCGAATATTCTTGGCATTGCGAAGCGCGCGCTCGTCGTTCCGGTCCTCGGCCTCCTCGATGCGCAGCTGCTTGGCATCGCGGAGCTCTTGCCGCTCGAGCTGGAAGAGCTGAACTTGCTTGTCCATCCACTCGTTAGCCGCGCTCTTCATCTCCCGGATGGCGTCCTGGAACGAGTCTTCGTTTGCCCTGTTAAGAAGGCCGAGGACGACAATCCGGCCATCCATGACCTCACGAGCGTTCGATGCGGTGAGTTCCGGCACCAAGGGCAGCCAAACCGACCTCATCCAGTCCCGGAGCATGCCAAGATCACGCATCTCCCTCGGGGTAAGCGGCGTGTAATACGTCGGACGCCCTTCGCGCGAGACGAGCAGGCGTGGCCACGTCGTGATTTTGAACCGGTCGTACATCTTGATGTCTCGCGTCTTGACAAGCTTCGCGCGGCCGATCAGGCTCACGGGGAGGCGCTCAAGGATATTGAGATCCTCGCTGGTGGTGGCGTGGTCATAGAAGTAGACGAAGATGACCTCCTCCTTCTTTTCCAGCTCCTTGAACGACTCCGCGTCGACATCTGGGATGCCACCAGAGATATCAATGGCTTTTTCGGCGTATTGGATCAGATCACCCAGGCCACGGAGACCCGAGTACTCGACACGCTCGCCGCCCCTGAAGAACAAGAGAGTCGGGTAGCCCTTTAGGTCGACGTCTTTGCACAATCGCGGTTCGGCATCGCAGTTAACCTCGCCAATATTAAGTCGGCCCTTCACCTCCTTGGCCATCTGCTCCCAGTTCGGCGCCATCTTCTGACAGTGGTGACACCACGGGGCGTAGAACTTGATGAACCATGGCGCATGCGTCTTGATGACCTGGCTTTTGAAGGTCTCCGCCGTGAGGTGCACAGACTCGCCGGTGGGGTTCGGCATCGATTTTGGCTGCAACAGCTTCTGAGGGGACGGGGGTGGATCAAACTGGTAGGCGACGTATTTCGGGCTGGTTGTCTCTTCAGGCTTGGCTGGAGCCGGCATCACGGGCGCCTGTTTGGTGTTCGGTTCTGAAACGGCCTTTTGTTCCGTAGATGCTTCCGGTTCGCTTTTTGGCGCGGGGGTCGACTTGTCGCCTGGTTCTGGCAGCTCAATCTTTGCCGGCCGGGTCCCTGGCTTTGCTTTCTCTAGCGCATCCTCCACGGCACCGCTCAAGACGTTCAAGGCCTTGACGCCTTTGAAGGTAACAATCGGCTCGCCGTTTTCGTAGAGAATGGTGCTAGGCCATGACGACACTTTATGTGAGCTGCAGAGGTCGTTGTATGCGACGCAGTTGATGTCTGCGAATCGGAAGTCGTAAAAGCTTGTGAAGTCGGCGTCTTTGGGCGCACTCCCGGCCGGCGAGGAGGTGTAGTAGAATTCGTACAACGTCTGGAACGTCGGAGCATAATCGATACAATGCGGGCAGTACGGACTGGGAACGTCAGCACAGGGGTGTCATGTAGCGTGGGACAGGCGAGCTACCTGTAATGCTTGACCATCAAATACTTGGTTGCCTTATACTCCTTCTCCCAGTTGGCGGGCGTCAGTTCAAGCATCGGCGGGACCTTTATCCCGTTGAAATATGTGTTTTCACGCGCCGGCTCATCGTCGTCCGACGAATCGGCGACGACCAGTGCGGCCGCGCCAAACAGCAACGACCAGCTCAGTAACCGCATGGTGTGTCTTTTGTGTATCGCGTCGTGCTGCCTACTCGGAGCGAAAAGCAGCCTACACCGGCAGAGACCGCAGGCAGGGCTCTGGTGTGTTCACGACCAACGGGCCGGAAGTTCGTTGTCGGCGGCGGAGGCGTCTTCTCGGCGCAGTGGTCTAGCAAGGCATTGGGGGCGCTGTGGGAGATCCGATAACTCGGTCGCTGGGGCAAGACGGGTCCGATTCGTGTGATACGGGATGTCTGGTGGTGAATACGGCGGATGTTGCACACTGTAAGTCGGTCGCGTGCCAGGGTCGTCTAGGGGGTCATAACTCGTGGACGATGTTGGATGCAGCAAATGGCGTTGCGACGTTCAGGGGATGAATGCGTGTCCGCTGAAAGAAATGTGTCGGGGTCAAGTATGCCGTTTTTGATTCGCTCGCTAAGCCAACCTAACCCGTCCAATCAGAGCCATGCTCGTGGGGCCGATTTTATTCCTTGCCCGAACAACCTCACGTACTATGGTATAGTGGGTAATGAAAATATCCCTGTAGGGTACTGAACTAAGCCAAGGGTGGGATCCACACTACTGTACACTAAACAAACCAAATAGCTACTGCAACTATCAATATTTTGTATGCATCCCGTTGGCTGCAATGACGGCTTTGCAGCGCTCTGGCATCGAGGCCAACAGCTGTTGTAGATAACTGTCAGGCAGTGTGTCCCAAGCCTCCTTAACGTCAAGCCTGTTGGAAAAAAGGGGATCAGGTTTGGCCACCTGATTGGTCAGAATGCGTCAGGTGTGGTGCCCCACTAGTACTTTACAGGGGGTTTTCTTTTTGCTCGCAACCACAGTACATATCAGCTTGCTCGGCGTCAATGTCGACGGTTCTCGATAAACACACCAGCCCTCCTCCTCCTCCTCCTCCTCCTCCGCCTCCTCCTCCTCGACACCCACAACCTGTTTCTTTCCCAGTTTTTTCCTGCCTTTTCATCTCCTACCGTCCGGCTGCAGGCGAGCCGCAGATTCTGCAAGGATTCGACGGTGCTAGACACGCCTTTTCGTGTTCTTTCATAATTGGCGGCAGCGCGCTTCGAACCTGATTCTGGTAATGGATATCTTATTGGGCTTGAGCTCGGGTCGTGATGAGATCCTCTGGAACATCGTGAAGAAACTTCAAGCCGCCGAGAGCGTTGTCGCAGTAGAATTCAAACCGAACTCGGCGAGTCGACATGTTGCTCACGATGGTAGGAGCAGTAATTAGTGGCTATATCTCCCTTCTCATCAAATAAATCAAATCCAATCTCTTTCGATATCTGTGTATATACAAACATGATAACTTACCCTTCCACCAGTGCCGTCTTTAGAGTTTCATAAAAAGCAAGAGCTACCCTTTATAACTCACTGTAATTGATTTTATCCTTTTTTTGTGACATTTCAGTGGTCCAACCTGTAAGTCACATGTAGCCAGTGTTAGCTGTATCTCCACTAGATTGACCGTAGGGCCCACAGGATCCAAGTATGAAACATGATAGAAGTAGGCTCAAATGAAATGAAGAATGACTAGCAAGTGATGTGGATTCACTAAGAAGAAGAGACGAAAGTTGAGATATAGGCGAACGTCGACTTGGGACATATCGAGGGAGCCCGGGATACGAAGAGCATTTTATACCTCTTTCAGTCACCATCTGGTTCCCTTTGGGAACCGCTTGAGAACTTGGCATGGCCGATAACAAGACCTTGTGATGCTTCTCCTGTAGTAGCATGTAACTTTGAGTTGGTTAGGCACTCCCGGATGATGTTTCTCATAGCCCATAATCTCGTATGCGCGCCAAAGAGCCCTGCTCGGCAGGGAAAATGTTTGACGCTCCCTGTCTCTGCTGCCGCCTTGCCGGCTATGATGTTCTGTTGTCTAACTGGGTCCTAGCTGCAGCCGCCAACACGTCGGTATCACAGCGCCTGAATCAAAAAGTCCGCATCTGCTTCAGCACGCCTTCCTGCATTCACGACAACAATGACCTCCAAAAACACACTCAGTCCTAGGGCGACTCGCCTAAAGTCACTATTCCGCCGATCATCCAAACACCTGCATTCCCCGCCTCCGATTTTGAAAGAAAGCATAACTCGATATTGCAAAGGAGGTTACCATCCTGTCAGAATCGGAGACCTATTTAATGACGACAAATACAGAATCGTCAGCAAGCTTGGATATGGCGTTTACTCCACCATTTAACTTGCCTTTGATCGGAAGCAAGTACATTTGAAAAGACATCCAGATTCAATTTTCTGACCCGACCTTTAGATCGAAGCAACACGTCGCACTCAAAATTCTCACGGCTGACTCTTTCAGGTAAGGACACGACACTTTTAAGCTGGACATTCTCAGACACTTAAGACGTCAACGCACCTCCAAGCCCGGTGCAAACAAGTTTCTCGGCCTTCTTGACGAATTTAAACATTGTGGCCCTAATGAAAATTATATCTGCCTTGTCTTCAAAGTTATAGGTCCTGATATGTCAAAGTACAGGTCTCTTCTCCAACCTGAGGATTCCTCTGCCACTCATGAGAGATATTTCAAGGCAACTTTTGCTTGTTCTGTTATATTTACACGATGCTTGCCGAGTCATCCATACCGGTCAATCTCTATAGGTGATTTCATTGGGTAACAGCGAACCCCATTCCTATTTCTTCCTGCTTCTGACCGTACCTTCAGATATCAAACCTTCTAACATTCTTATCGAGACTTCGGCTATCAATGAGACGTTCCAGAAAGCACCGTCTGAGGCTCTTCAGTCCGATACCCCGCAGCTGGCCCCTCCGAGCGATTTCTATATGGAATCTATACAGGTCTCATCCGCCGAGGAGGATGTCGCTCGCACGACCGACCTTTCCGTCCGATTAGCGGATTTTGGGACCCGCAAGCCTCTAAGCCCTTATAGAATTGCGCGCAGTCTAACGAGTTGCGGTAGCAACTTGGATCGACAAGCATCTGACAGAATGGATCCAATCCCAGATGCTGCAGGCGCCTGAGGTGATACTTAGGGCGGAATGGGATCACAAGGTGGATATATGGAATTTGGAATTGATAGTAAGGCTCCTCCTTCTAGTTCCTCCGACTTGTATAGTATGATGACGTTTACCTGAGTAGATTTGGGAACTTGCGGAGGGTCAACTTCTTTTCGATAGCTCATGGACACCGAAGGATGAGTACACTCCCGAGGCTCACCTAATTCAAATTACCGTTATCTTTGGAAGTATACTGATGCAGAGTCACTGTATATAATGGTGGTTGTTCATAATATCGTCAATTCAGTATATGGTAGGAGTTACAGAATCGTTATTGCAAGCTAGCGATTAGCTTGCAATATAAGATTCCACAGCTACAGGGCACGGACCAATCAGGGCTAGCCCTGATTAGTCAGCCTCACACGCTCTCCCATTTTAATCTAATCTACAGGTACTTATTTAGCCGTTTTCGGTATCAAGTCCCCGGGTACGATAAAAAAACGTAGTACCTATACTATACCATTCGTAGTATCAGGTCGTTATAACCTTATAGAGCCTTCCTCAATTAAGCTCTATTTGACTAATCCTTTTAACTATAGTGTAGTCGGGGGGCGCCACTTATAGGCTTGGCGTTACTCCCCTCGTCGATAGGGTACTTCTATAGTCTACTATACTTCTAAGCCGGGGTAATGATATCCTTATTACTAGGCCCTAAAGATATCGTTTCCTAGAGTATACCTTCCCGATCTATCTAGTATTATTCTAGTAGTCGAGGCAAGTATTATATTTAATATACTATCTTCTAAACGTTATATTTATTACTAAAACCTTTCTATTTAATAAGGTATTTATACCTTCTATATACTAGCTTATACTAAGTAATATACTTGACTTTATAGTCTTCGCCTAGCTTTAAATCGGTAGACTTGCCCGACTAGCTATCCTTAACTAGGCCTAGTAATAGCTAGACTTGGTTAAAGGGGTCTTCTCTAGATAGAGTAGACGATAAATAAGCAACTAAAATGACTAGATAGATACCTATATTAGGCAGAAAATCGAGCTTATAAGCTAGTCTACCTATATATCGTTTAATAGTAAATAGGCCTATATACTATTATAATAGTTTCCTTAATAGGTAGCCTAGAAGGTAGTATCTATAATATAGCTATAAATAGACTCTATTACCTATCTTAAACTCGATATTATAGTACCTCTTATTATATTATCTTTTTACTCTTATAGCTATAAAGTCTATAGTTAGTTATATATCTTATTAAAGGAATTCTTATAGTACTAGCTAGTTACTTGATATTATAGCTAGTTAGGTTAGTACCTCTAATAGTCTAGCTAGTTTAAAACCAAATAGTAACTTATATAGTAAGGACTTTATAGGGTCTAAGTATATACTATTTAAATGCTATTATAATAGTAATAGAACTTCTAGCTAGTTAGAATCTAGTTTTTTAAATATAAAGAACTATAAGATAATTTCTATATTCTAGTTTTTATATTCTACTAGGCTATTGGCTTATAGGTAGTAGGCTATAGTTATTAATAGCTTTATATCTAGTACTTCCTATATACCTCTCTAGAGTACTAATATAAATTTATAATCCCTATCTAAA